>SJYQ01001480.1:50942-128470 GCA_006410935.1 Redunca redunca
TCAGCATCAGTCCTTCCAATGAACACCCAGGACTGATCTTTATAATGGACTGGTTGGATCTCCTTGCAGTCCAAGGGACTCTCAAGAGTCTTCAACACCACAGTTCAAAAGCATCAATTCTTTGGCACTCGGCTGTCTTCACAGTCCAATTCTCACATCCATACATGACTGCTGGAAAAACCATAGCCTTGACTAGACGGACCTTTGTTGGCAAAGTAATGTCTGTGCTTTTGAATATGCTATCTAGGTTGGTCATAACTTTCATACTCCAAGGAGTAAGCATCTTTTAATTTATCCCCATCCCCCACCTTTCCTCACAAAATCCTACGTATAACTCCCAGCTCCTTTTGTTTTCATCTGAAAATTGACTCTGTCCACCCTCAGGCTGGAGCTGGGCTGATCCCTGCACTCTGGGATTGCAGAGGTCTCTTTGGGAGGATGTGAACTCAGTGCCCAGTCTCCTACAGGAGAGGGTGACTCGAGACTTGCTGGATTCTTGGAACAGAGCCTGGAGCCCTGGGTCAGTCAGGGAGGCTGAGGGTAAGCCATGTGGGGCTGGAGCTGGACATGAATTGAGCAAACTCCTGGAGATGGTAAAGGACAAGGGAGGCTGATGTGCTGCAGTCCCTGGGGTCACAAGGAGGTTGGACACAACTTAGCGAGCGAACAACAAGGGCTGGAGCGATACATTTCTAAAAACTAAAGCAGAAATTCCCTGTTCACAAAAGACAACTCTTAAGTTGGGGTGGGGATGGAATTGGGTGGGCGGGAAGCCTCTGTAGAGTCACTATCCGTCCTTGACTCTTCTGTGGTTACACACGGAGGGTGTGTCTGGAATGCTTTTTTTTTTTTTTTATTATAATAAAGTACGGAAAACAGAAAATTTACCACTTGAACCATTTTCAAGTTTGCAGTTCCATGGTGTTAAATACATTCACATTTATACAACCAAAGTCCAGACCTTTCTTCATCTGACAAAACAGTAACTCTGTGCCCATTATCAACAATTTCCCTTTTCTCCTTTCCCAGTTCCTGGCAATTGCCATCGTACTTTAAGTTTCTATTAACCTGACCATTCTAGGTACTTCATTTAAGTGGAATCATATATAGTCTAAAGTCTCTTTCAGTGAGACTTGTAAATGTCCACAAGTTCATTCATGTAGTAGTATGTGTTAGAAATCCTTTCCTTTTAAATGCTGAAGAATACTCTATTATATATAATGTTGGGCTGCAACCCCAGGCCTGCAAGCCCTGTATTTTCTCAGCTTCAAGACTGAAGAAAGAGCCCAGAATCATCTTTTAATGAATAGGGGGAATCTTACATGTTTGAAGCAAGGTCTTGGAGTGACACCTCAACCATGTTTACCTAGGGTAGGCAGGACATGGTGGTAGTCTTCACTACTGGGAGTAGGGGAGGTGACTAGTTATAGGGAGAATTAACATCAGGTTGGTTCATCGGTTACCAGGGAAACCAGCAGAGGAACACACCCTTCACTGTCTCTTTGATAAGCTGTTCAGGTGGACAATTTACAGTTTAGAACAGTTATTCAGTTCAGTTCAGTAGCTCAGTCATGTCCACCTCTTTGCAACCCCATGGACTTCAGCATGCCAGGCCTCCCTGTCCATCCCCAACTCCTGGAGCCTACTAAAACTCATGTCCATTGAGTCAGTGATGCTATTCCACCATCTCATCCTCTGTCATCCCCTTCTCCTCCTGCCCTCAATCTTTCCCAGAATCAGGGTCTTTTCAAATGAGTCAGTCCTTCGCATCAGGTGGCCAAAGTATTGGAGTTTCAGTTTCAACATCAGTCCTTCCAAAGAATATTCAGGACTGATTTCCTTTAGGATGGACTGTTGGATCTCATTGCAGTCTAAGGGACTCTCAAGAGTCTTCTCTAACACCACAGCTCAAAAGCATCAATTCTTCAGTGCTCAGCTTTCTTTATAGTTCAACTCTCACATCCACACATGACCACTGGCAAAACCATAACTTTGACTAGACGGACCTTTGTTGGCAAAGTAATGTCTCTGTTTCTTAATATGCTGTCTAGGTTGGTCATAGCTTTTCTTCCAAGGAGCAAACATCTTTTAATTTCATGGCTGCAATCACCATCTGCAGTGATTTTTGGAGCCCAAGAAAATAAAGTATGGATAAAGTATGTAAAGTATATAGGCACTTACTGATTAGACCATATGATTTAGAGTGAAGTCTATGAGTAGAGTGTAGGTGTACCAGGAATGGGTTGAGTAGGGGTTGTACAGAGAGCAAAAGAACAGTCGTCTTGGGTGGCCTGAATCTTACACATATACACACCACGATTGGCTTATCCATTTGTTCATCAGTGGGCACTTGGGTTGCTTTCATGTTTTAGCTATCGTGAACAAATGCTGCTAAGAACATTGCTGTACAAATGTCTGTTCCAGCGTGTGCTTTCAATTTTGGGATATAGCCTCAGAAATAAATTGCTGGATCACATGGTTCTAAGATTTTTATCTGCTTGTGACAGAGAAAATGTGCACATGTTGAGGAATGGGGAAGTCATTTTGGCTCATCCATGGTTCAGTCTGAACTTTGTGTGAATGAAGACAGCCTGTCCAACCCTCACAGCTCATTTGCTTTAAGGCTTGAGGTAAAGAACGTCTGTTTTGAAGATAAGGATGAGTAACTTCCTTCTCGTGGTGTCCTTGTTAGCACTCCCTGGGAGATAAAGTTCCCTTCCCAGACACCAGGGTGCTACTCTGTTGTTGTCTATGTACCGAATCTGTCTCTTTTGAAAACGTGAAGGAATGCGCCCTGTCACATTTGATGTGTGTGCTTTATTTGAATAAGACATAAGACATGGTAAAAACCATGCTTCAACCGAGCAGTTTCTCAGAGTTATCCGAGAGACTGCCTTCTGAGCTATCATCCTATTTGGCTCAAATAAAACTCTCTTCTATTTCAATTAGGCACAGTCTTTTGATTATTTCTGTGGACACTTGAATTTATTGCATCATTAATGACCCTGAGATGTAGGGGCTGTAAAACTGGAGACCCAACTCACAACCATCCTCACACCCATTTTTTTTTTTTTACACTACTTGCCTGCACACTCTGTACCTGACCTGAGACACTCCAGTGTGGGGAACCCCCAAGGACAGCTGGATCCCAACCAGAAGAAGGGGAGTTTAACATCTCTGATGTTAATTCAAGCAGAAAAAGCATACAAGAAACACTGTGGCTATGCCCAGCCTTGCACACGGGGAGGGAAGAGGATAAAGGTGACTTGGTCCTCTTCTTCAAGGAGCTCTGTTTTCTGGGAGACCTGAGCACACAGCCAGAGAAGGGAAAGAGAATGGAAGAGGTAATGAGCACTACTCTTCAGAGGAGGAAAAGCCCTGAAGCAAGAATCAGAGTTGGGTGGTTGGGGTGCCAGCTGGTGATGAGTTGGCACAATTATAGCACACATTGCGGGACACACACGCTAAAACATTGGACATAAACCACCAACATGGGATCAAACTGTACTGGTTGACTCTTCAGTTCAGTCGCTCAGTCATGTCCGACTCTTTGCGACCCCATGAATCGCAGCACGCCAGGCCTCCTTGTCCATCACCAACTCCCGGCGTTTACTCAAACTCATGTCCATTGAGTCAGTGATGCCATCCAACCATCTCATCCTCTGTTCCCTTCTCCTCCTGCCTTCAATTTTTCCCAGCATCAGGGTCTTTTCCAATGAGTCAGTTCTTTGCATCAGATAGCCAAAGTACTGGAGTTTCAGCTTCAGCATCAGTACTTCTAATGAATATTCAGGACTGATTTCCTTTAGGATGGACTGGTTGG
This sequence comes from Redunca redunca, assembly GCA_006410935.1. NCBI lineage: Eukaryota > Metazoa > Chordata > Mammalia > Artiodactyla > Bovidae > Redunca > Redunca redunca. Next base: position 54,766 of record SJYQ01001480.1, read on the forward strand.
ATCTCCTTGCAGTTAAAGGGACTCTCAAGAGTCTTCTCCAACACCACAGATCAAAAGCGTCAATTCTTCAGCACCCAGCTTTCTTTATAGTCCAGTTCTCACATCCATACATGACTACTGGAAAAACCAAAGCTTTGACTAGGCAGACCTTTGTTGGCAAAGTAATATCTCTGCTTTTTAATATTACCACCATCCCTTCCCTAATATCCCTGGCTCATGACCTCTGTCTCTCAAATATTACATGTGCCCATTCATGCCAAGTCACTTCAGTCATGTTGGAATCTTTGTGACCCTTCTCTGCATGGGATTTCCCAGGCAAGAATACTGGAGTGGGTTGCCATTTTCTTCTCCAGGGGATCTTCCATATCCATAAATTGAACCTGCAACTCCCATGTCTCCTGCATCTATTTTTCATGTACATCCTCAAGCGTATGAATTTATTACTTAATTTTATAACCATAGTTAAATTTGGGTGCTTTGTGTATACATTATATGTGAATATTTTAAATTGACTTGAGCTAATTGTGACCTGTGATTCACGACCAGAAGCCTTTCCCAAGTTTTAAGTATTTTAGTCCTTCCAACTTCGCCATTCTTCCTGACAACCTTTTCTGTCTTGAAAGGAAACACTTCTTTGCCTTCTCTCTGTTTCTGTCTCTCTCTGTTACCTCATGCCTCTCCCTATACATCCTACTTTTGACACTAACTGGTTTCTGTGCCTTGGACTTGTGGGTATAATGTCCATGTACTGGTTGCATATAGTAAATTGTCCAAATCTCTGAAACCAAGTCAACCTGGCAGAACTGACACTATATCAGAGGGGAGCTGAGGGAAAGACATGTGACATAGAAGGAGAATAAATAGGCTCCAAGCCAAGATAGAACAAAAAATTCTTCTGCTTACCAGGATACACTGGTACGGACCCACATGGACACAAAGAATTTTCTGCCTTACCTTATCAAATGAAGGACTCTAGAAATAATCAGCTTTGCTGTGTGTGTTATAATCCTTAGTTTATAAACCCTTAATAAATAGTTTATTTTTTTGATGGTGAACACATTTGGGTACATAAAGGTAGAAATAAAATGTTATTTAATGAAACTCATATAATGTTATTAAACAAGGTTACCTCAATAAAAATGATCTAAAAATGTTTTTTTGAGTGTGACATAAAAAGAAAAAATGCACATGCCATAGTATAGAGATTGATGAGTTTTCACAAATAAACATACTTCTATTAAGACAAAGAGAAAATATTACCAGTATCCCATTACCTACCCTCCCCACATGCTCCTATCCAGTCTCTATTACTCCAGAAATAATCTCTGTCCTGATTTCCAGTAGCATTTACTGATTTCGTCTCATATGATATAAGGGCTTCCCTGGTAGCCCAGCTGGTAAAGAATCTGCCTGCAATGCAGGAGACCCTTGTTTGATTCCTGGGTCGGGAAGACCCCCTGGAGAAGGGATAGGCTACCCACTCCAGGATCCTTGGGCTTCCCTGGTGGCTCAGCTGGTAAAGAATCCACAGTGACCTCATACTATGTGCTCTTTTAGTCTGGCTCTTTCAACTCAGTGTTGTGTTCAGACATACTGTGTAGGGTTGTTGCATATAGCTGAGAGTCCATACTCACTGCAGTAGGGTATTCCATTACATCATCATATTCTACACTTTAAACTCAACCAGAGTTATTTGTGAATTTTATCTCATTAAAGCTGATGCTGCAGCTGAAATGCCAGTACTTTGGCCACCTGATGCACAGAGCTGACTCACTGGAAAAGACTCTGATGCTGGGAAAGATTGACGGCAGGAGGAGAAGGGGGTGACAGAGGACGAGATGGTTGGATGGCATCACCGACTCAATGGACATGAATTTGAGCAAATTCCTGGAGATTGTGGAGGACAGGGATGTCTGGTATGCTGGAGTACGTGGGGTTGCAAAGAGTCAGACACAGATGAGGGACAGAACAACAACGAAGCTGGAAAATATCATGTGACTATGTCACAAAATATTTATCCATTCTAATTTCAATGGGCAACATCACTCTTAGACGAGACATGGCTTTAAAGTCCCATTTTCCATTTCGGTTAGTTTCACAAATGTTTTTTCCCAAAATGAATTCCCCTTGATAACATTTGCTAAATAAAATGTTCTCTATCTTGGGGCACACAAAATATTACTTATGCATGTGATTCTTTTTATCATATGTATCTTTTATCAGATACAAGTGAACACTTTCTGTATCCCAGGCACTGTTTTCAGTTGCTGGGAAGAAAAAGGTGTCATAGTGTCATGAGTTGAATGTATCTCTCTGATGTCAAAGTCATACGTTGAAGTTCTACCCCCAGAACCTCAGAATGTAACTGTATTTGGTGATGGGGAGTCTTAAAGAGGTAATGAAACTTAAATGAGGTCCCTAGGGTGGGTCCCAGCTCAGTATGACTAATGTCCTCATAAGAAAGGTGAGTAGATTGCAGAGAGCATACAGAGACCAAGTGGTGAGAGATTTAAGAAATAAAAATACAAGACACCTAAATGTAGTGAATTTCATACAAACAGTGAACATTTAAAAATATATATTTAATACATATATCTTCAGTTCAGTTCAGTTCAGTCACTCAGTCGTGTCTGACTCTTCGTGACCCCATGAACTGCAGCACGCCAGGCCTCCCTGTCTATCACCAACTACTGGAGTACACCCAAACCCATGTCCACTGAGTTGGTGATGCCATCCAACCATCTCATCCTCTGTCACCCATTTCTCCTCCTGCCTTCAGTCTTTCCCAGCATCAGGGTCTTTTCAGATGTCAGCTCTTTGCATGAGGTGGCCAAAGTATTGGAGTTTCAGCTTCAACATCAGTCCTTCCAATGAACCCTCAGGACTGATCTCCTTTAGGATGGACTGGTTGGACCTCCTTGCAGTCCAAGGGACTCTGAAGAGTCTTCTCCAACACCACAGTTCAAAAGCATCTTAGATACATATTTTATGCATGTTGATTATACATATATACTTATCTTATAATGTACAGATACTTTTACAAGTACAGCTGTACCTTACTTTTTGTACTTCAAAGATAATGTACTTTTTATAAATTGAAAATTTGTGGCCACTGAAGTTATTTATACCACGTTTTAGAAAAATATTTTAAAATCAAGGTATGTACATTATATTTTTATAGGATGCTCTTGCACACTGAGTAGAGTGTAGTATGACATAACTTTTACATGCACAGGGAAACTAAAAATTTGTGTATGACTCCTTTTATTGCCAATTATTTTTATTGGGTCATCTGGACCCAACCAGTGATACTTCCAAAGTATACCTGTGCAGGTGGTAGTATTTGATTAATGAATGAACCTCCAGTTTGGGTCATATCACTTGTTTTATTTTGTTGGTTGTGCTGTGCAGCTTGTGGGATCTTAGTTCACTCGTAAGGGACAGAACCTGCAGTGGAAGCACGGAGCGCTAATGACCAGACCACCAGGGAGTTCCCCATACCATTGAATAGTTATGAAAATGTACCATTTTCTTTCCTGGTGAATTACCCACATTCTGGTTTCAATTAATGGCGCTTTCACTTGAAACGTCAATCTATCCCTCCTGTCCACTACGAGATGGTGGTTGATCTGGAGGCTTGACTACATTCTAATTCAACTTTTCATCGAGTCTTGCCTATCACAGCATATGGAGTAGCACGGGATATCCAGTTGTCCCACAGAAGTAAGGGAAGGGTGATAATCAGGTGAGGTCAGCCTCTTCCATCAAAGTTTTACCAACAGTTTCAGTCTCCGTTACTTGGATCCTACGCCTTTAATTTCATCACGGTTCTCAGTTTGGTGATTTTCCTACTTCTGTTCAACCTCCTCCATCTAGTTTAAGAAATATACTTACTATTTTTCTTATTTGACTGCCCTGGGTCTCAGCTGTGGCACCTGGGGTCCTTCATTGTGGCGTGAAGACTCTCCCTGTGGCAGGCAGGCTTCTCTCTAGCCCACCCCCAGCATATGGGATCTTAGTTCCCTGACCAGGAATCAAACTCATGTCTTCTGCATTGGAGGGCAGGTGCTTGACCACTGGACCACTGGGGAAGTCCCCTGTTGCATCTAGTTTTAATTCACCTAATAACTTGCTACTCAGTCTCTTTTCAAAAATTATTATTTTATTTATTTATTATTGGCTGTCTGGGTCTGTGTTGCCACGTGGGCTTTTCTGCAGTTGTAATGAGCAGGGGCTCCTCTCTAGTTGAGGTGCACAGGCTCCTCATTGCAGTGGTTTCTTCTGCTGCAGAACATGGGCTCCAGGGCATGCAGGCTTCAGGAGTCCCGGCTCCCAGGTCCTAGAGCACAGGCCCAGTATTTGTGGCCCACGGGCTCCGTTACCCTGAGGCAAGTGGGATCTTCCTGGACCAGGGACTGAATTTGTGTCTCCTGCGTTGGCAGGTGGATTCTTTACCTCTGAGCTATAAGAGGAGCCTGCTGATAGTTTCTTGGCCTCCATCCCTCCTTCACTCTATATCAGTGGCTCAGTCCCACGACCAATCCTCTACTTCATTATTACCAAATGTCTTCAGTGTTCATAATCTCAATATCAAGCATTCTGCCTTGCAACAACTTAATCTTGTCTTTTCAGTTTCACTTCCTATTTTTCAGTTCCACTCAGCTGTAATCATTTATCAACAAACCCTTACTTCCCACCCTGTCTGCCCTCCTCTGGCAATGCAAATGTTTTTTCCAACTAGGAATTTTTCCTGGACTTCCCAGGCGGCTCAGTGGATAAGAATCTGCTTGCCAATGCAGAGGACATGGCTTTGACTCCTGGTCCAGGAAGATTCCACCTGCTGCGGAGCAACTAAGCTTGTGTGCCACAAATACTGAAATCTGCATGTTCTAGGGCCCACAACAAAGAGTAGCCCCCACTCTCTGCAACTAGAGAAAGCCCTCCCATACCAATGAAGACATAGCACAGTCATAAACAAATACAATTATTAAAAAAAGAATTTTTTCCTAATCAACTCTACTGTGTAGCTCTAAGAGCCTGAGACAGAAAAGTCAAAAAGAATGATTATTTTCACAATTGACTCTATATCTCAATAAAGCCACAGGAAAGGTACAAATGAGCATATCCCTTTATCATTATGAAATGATCCATGTCATCTGTTATTACTCTCTTTTTCTTAGAGTCAACTTTGTCTGATATTAATGTAGCTGTGCTAGCTTTCTCGTGTTACTGTTTGCACAATATATTTGTTCTTTTCATTTCACTCACAATATATTTGTGTCCTAATATTTCAAGTGCAATACTGGACACATATATTGTTACCTGAGTCTCCTTCCCATGTGGGAGTCTCTGGTGTTTTCACTGAAAAGAGGCAGGAGGAAGAGCTTCTTATGTGCAGTTGAGTATTTCATTTCTTCTTCTGGTTGCTGCTTACTTTGTAATTTCTTTGTGAAAATTAATCTTGCTGCACTTTCCTAATCTTTAAAAAGTTTATTTAAAAGTTATACAAAGTTACAGTCACTGTGTCCATGAACAATAAATACAAGGCTCTAAGTGCCTCCACCTTCACAGTCCATAGAGGCTCACAGCGTCCTTTGAACCAAAAGATCCTCCAGCCTGAAAGGTTTCCGTGCAGCTGCTACTTCCTGAGGTTAAGATGACTCAGCACCAGGGATGTTTTTGTCAAGAGTCTGGGAAGTGGAGGCTGCTGGCTGTGGCTCATCGTTCCCCGCCAGGCTGTGTCGGATCCCATATCCAAAGTATATGACAAATCCTAGTAGGGAAATGAGACAGAGAGAAGGGAAATGCCCACTTACAAATGCCCAATAGGCCTCCTATTATGGTATCTGACACAGTCTAAGGGAGGTGGTAGGAAGATGGTTGGATTCAGTCACTCGGTAAGCCTCTTTATCTCAGAAAACCACTTACCAATGGCATTCCAGATGCCAAATTGGGTCCAAGTCCTCGGGGTCATCAGCATCATCAAGTAAAGGTTCACGAAGATGCTCACCAGCGGGAGGACAGGCAGAGCAGGGACCTGTGGGCAGAGTCAGTTCACCCCTGGATACACTCCAGACGTCTGAAAGGGAGACCCGGCCCCACATGTGGGCAGGACAAGTTCAGTGCAATTCAGGCTGTATGTTCAGTGCCTACGGAGAATGTGTATGTAAAGCACTGAGTGTGATCAGGGAAGGGTCTGTTTGTTTTAGCAACTTGTCTTCTTCTCTGGGCCAGCAGAGGATGTTCGGACCTCAAAGCATGCCGACTTCATTTATCCAAGGTGGACACTTTGGACATATAAGGTCACTTACCCTGAATATTAGAGGAGAAGGGTCCTGGGGCTGCCTCCAGATGATGGCTGTGACCCCAGTGATGAGCAGCAGCAGCAGCACAGCCGCTGTTGTGAGCCCGGGGTCTCCAGAGAACACCTGGCTGGGCCACTGGGCCAGGATCAGGCTCAGGATGATCAGTAGGAAAACTGCAAGGGTCAAGGTGGAGGGGAACAGGCTGACCCAGAAGACAAAGGTGTCAGGACCTTGGGTCACACCCCCCCCCCCGAAACCACCAACAGCAGGAAGGGCCATGATATGTCCATGACTCCTCCTCAACAGCCAAAGACAGAATCCCACCCCATCCTGTCAATTTCAGAATGGGACCAAAGAGAAATCCCACTGCTCACCAAGCAGGAAGGCACATCCATAGACAATCTGGCCAGATTTCTGGATGGGGATGGTGCTGGCAGGGAACCACAGACTCTTTAGAATCCTTGAGGTGCTGGCTACAGGTACAGAGTCCAAAGGATGTTCTTCAACTTCAGGCTCCATTTCAACTTCCTCCTCTGTTTTCTCATTCAGGTCTGGCTGGTACCTGAATAGAGGTATTAAGGCAATAATAACAGCAGTGTCTTCTGACAAAATGTGGCCCACTGGAGAAGGGACTGGCAAACCACTTCAGTATTCTTGCCTTGAGAACCCCATGAACAGTATGAACAGGCAAAAAGCTAGGACACTGAAAGATGAACTCCCCAGGTTAGTAGGTGCCCAATACACTACTGGAGATCAGTGGAGAAATAACTCCAGAAAGAATGAAGGGATGGAACCAAAACAAAAACAACATCCACTTGTGGATGTGAATGGTGTTGGAAGTAAAGTCTTATGCTGTAAAGAGCAATATTGCATAGGAACCTGGAATGTTAGGTCCATAAATCAAGGCAAATTAGAAGTGGTCAAACAGGAGATAACAAGCGTGAACATTGACATTTTAGAAATCAGCGAACTAAAATGGACTGGAATGGGTGAATTTAACTCAGATGACCATTATCTCTACTACTGTCGGCAAGAATCCCTTAGAAGAAATGGAGTAGCCATCACAGTTGAACAATGAGTCTGAAATGCAATACTTGGATGCAATCTCAAAAACGACAGAATGATCTCTGTTCATTTCCAGGCAAACCATTCAATAATCCAAGTCTATGCCCCAACCAGTAATGCTGAAGAAGCTGAAATTGAATGGTTCTATGAAGACCTACAAGACCTTCTAGAACTAATACCCCAAAATGATGTCACTTTCATTATAGGGGACTGGAATGCAAAAGTAGGAATTCAAGAAATACCTGGAGTACAGGCAAATGTGGCCTTGGAGTACAGAATGAAGCAGGGCAAAGGCTAATAGAGTTTTTCAAAGAGAACACACTGGTCATAGCAAACACCCTCTTCCAACAACACAAGAGAAGACTCTAAACATGAACATCACCAGATGATCAACACTGAAATCAGATTGACTATATTCTTTGCAGCCAAAGATGGAGAAGCTCTACACAGTCAGCAAAAACAAGACCAGGAGCTGACTGTGCCTCAGATCATGAACTCCTTATTGCCAAATTCAGACTGAAATTGAAGAAAGTAGAGAAAACCACTAGACCATTCAGTTATGACCTAAATCAAACCCCTTATGACTGTATCCCAGTATACAGTGGAAGTGAGAAATAGATTCAAAGGATTAGATCTGATAGACAGAGTGCATGAAGAACTATGGACAGAGGTTCATGACATTGTACAGGAGGCAGGGATCAAGACCATCCCAAGAAAAAGAAATGCAAAAGGCAAAATGGNGGTTCATGACATTGTACAGGAGGTAGGGATCAAGACCATCCCAAGAAAAAGAAATGCAAAAGGCAAAATGGTTGTCTGAAGAGGCCTTGAAAATAGCTGTGAAAAGAAGAGAAGTGAAAGGCAAAGGAGAAAAGGAAAGATATACCCATTGGAATACAGAGTTCCAAAGAATAGCAAGGAGACATAAGAAAGATTTCCTCAGTGATCAGTGCAAAGAAATAGAGGAAAACAATAGAATGGGAAAGACTAGAGATCTCTTCAAGAAAATTAGATATAACAAGGGCACATTTAATGCAAAGATGGGCACAATAAAGACAAAAATGGTATGGACCTAACAGAAGCATATTAAGAAGAGGTGGCAAGAATATACAGAAGAACTATACAGAAAGATTTTCATGACCCAGATAACCACAATGGTGTGACTACGCACCTAGAGCTAGACATCCTGGAATGTGAAGTCAAATGGGCCTTAGGAAGCATCACTACCAACAAAACTAGTGGAGGTGATGGAATTCCAGTGGAGCTATTTCAAATCCTGAAAGATGATGCTGTGAAAGTGCTGTACTCAATATGCCAGCAAATTTGGAAAACTCAGCAGTGGCCACAGGACTAGAAACAATCAGTTTTCATTCCCAAATCCCAAAGAAAGGCAATGCCAAAGAATGCTCAAACTACCACACAATTGCACTCATCTTGCACGCTGCTAAAGTAATGCTCAAAAGTCTCCAAGCCAGGCTTCAATAGGATGTGAACCATGAACTTCCAGATATTCAAGCTGGTTTTAGAAAAGGCAGATGAACCTGAGATCAAATTGCCAACATCCACTGGATCATGGAAAAAGCAAGAAAGTTCTAGAAAAACATCTATTTCTTCTTTATTGACTATGCCAAAGCCTTTGACTGTGTGGACCACAACAAACTGAGGAAAATTCTTAGAGATGGGAATACCAGATCTCCTGACCTGCCTCCTGAGAAATCTCTATACAGGTCAAGAAGCAACAGTTAGAACTGGACATGGAACAACAGACTGGTCCCAAGTAGGAAAAGGAGTATGTCAAGGCTGTGTATTGTCACCTGCTTATTTAACTTCTATGCAGAGTTCAGTTCAGTTCAGTCACTCAGTCATGTCCGACTCTTTGCAACTGCATGAATTGCAGCACCCCAGGCCTCCCTGTCCATCACTAACTCCCGGAGTTCACTCAGACTCACGTCCATCGAGTCCGTGATGCCATCCAGCCATCTCATCCCTTGTCGTCCCCGTTTCCTCCTGCCCCCAATCCCTCCCAGCATCAGAGTCTTTTCCAATGAGTCAACTCTTCGCATGAGGTGGCCAAAGTACTGGAGTTTCAGCTTTAGCATCATTCCTTCCAAAGAATACCCAGGACTGATTTTCTTTAGGATGGACTGCTTGAACCTCCTTGCAGTCCAAGGGACTCTCCAGAGTCTTCTCCAACACCACAGTTCAAAAGCATCAATTCTTCGGCGCTCAGCCTTCTTCACAGTCCAACTCTCACATCCATACATGACTACTGGAAAGTACATCATGAGAAACGCTGGACTGGATGAAGCACAAGCTGGAATCAAGATTGCTGGGAGAAATATCAATAACCTCAGATATGCAGATGACACCACCCTTATGGCAGAAAGTGAAGAAGAACTAAAGAGCCTCTTGATGAAAGTGAAAGAGGACAGTGAAAAAGTTGGCTTAAAGGTCAACATTCAGAAAACGAAGATCATGGCATCTGGTCCCATCACTTCATGGCAAATAGATGTGGAAACCAATGGAAACAGTGAGAGACCTTATTGTTTTGGGGTCCAAAATCAAAGCAGATGGTGACTGCAGTTATGAAATTAAAAGATGCTTGCTCTTTGGAAGAAACGTTATGACCAACTTAGACAGCATATTAAAAAGCAGAGACATTACTTTGCCAACAAAGGTCTGACTAGTCAAAGCTATGGTTTTCCAATAGTCATGTATGGATGTGAGAGTTGGACTATAAAGAAAGCTGAGTGTTGAAGAACTGATGCTTTTGAATTGTGGTGTTGGGGAGGACTCTTGAGAGTCCCTTGGACTGCAAGGAGATTCAATCAGTCCATCCTAAAGGAAATCAGTCCTGAATATTCTTTGGAAGGACTGATGTTGAAGCTGAAAATCCAATACTTCGGCCACCTGATGCGAAGGACTGACTCATTTGAAAAGACCCTGATGCTGGGAAAGATTGAAGGCAGGCAAAGGGGACGACAGAGGATGAGATGGTTGGATGGCATCACCGACTCAATGGACATAAATTTGAGTAAACTCTGGGAGTTAGTGATGGACAGAGAGGCATGGCATGCTGCAGTCGATGGGGTCACAGAGTTGGACACAACTGAGTGACTGAACTGAACTGAACTACTAACCCAACATCAGACAATCTATTCATCTCTTTCCTCCCTTAAGCAGACCAGAACATATAGAAGGCAATGTTAAACCAGAAGACAATTACCTCCCCATCAACCGCCATGGGTCCAAGGCCCCCAGCCTAGGTATAGTGGAGCCTCACCTGAGGACAAGCACAGAAAAAGTACCAAGGATGTTACTAAATATCATCCCAGTTGACATGTGTTCCACAATATGTCGGAGGTCCAAGAGTAACGCCATCATGGCTAGAATGAAGGCACAAACAAGGTGGAGAAGTGGGTGAGAAATCACTAGAAATATCCAAGTTAGGAAATTGATTGGAGAAGGAGTGTGTTTCATTTATTCACCTGCGAGGTTTACAGAAGACATTATGGCCATGACAGGGGTGCCTGTGCGGGCATGGGTCTGGGCAAGGCCCTGGAAAAGGAGCCCGTCCTTGGCCATGGCACAGATCAACTGAGACATGTAAAATACGGTGCCCAGGAGGCTGGAAGAGAAAATGGGAACACGTGTGGGGAGACAGAGAAGAGGGATAGCCTAGGGCATCTCCTCCCTTGTCTACATGGTGTAAGGTGTCTTGCTCACTTGTCCCTCATACCAATGGACAGATGCCTGAGAATCTGACAGTAGTCAGGGGGAAAACCATGGCACTGACCTGTATAAAAGACCACACAAGAAGACAATAGCCATGACATATCTGGCAGGGTCCCACCCAACGTGGAGAAACGCCTGCGGTAAGGGGCTGTAAGGATGAATCTGGTAGTAGGGCACCATGAGGGTGATTGATGCTGAGACACCAGAGTATGCCAAAAAGCCGATGAAGATGGAGATCACCATGCTCAAAGTGATGGAACGCTGAGGATTTCGGGCTTCTCTCCCTGCAGGCATGTGGAAGTACTGGGTCAGGAAAACACACTGGAGTGAAGGCAAAAAAAAAAAAAAAGAAAGAAAAAAATCCCCTTTCCTCTTGCATCTTCCAAAGCAGGTTAACCATCTGCTAACCTCTGTTCCCAAGGCAGCTGAAACTGTGCCCAAGCCCCTGATGGGACCCCCAATAACCATGTTACCTTTCATGACAATGCCGTCAAAACCAACAAATGAGTAGAAGCATAGGGCTGCTCCTCGGAGAATCCCATCAAAGCCAAAGGGCACGAACCCTCCAGAACCCAGAGGGCCCAAGCTATGGTGAGAGAAGGAATGAGGAAGAACATGGGTGGGGTGTGCTCAGCCATCTCTACTGGATTCCTCCCTTCATACCACAAGTCCTGGGCTCCAGCACCCCCATCATCTGATCATGTGGATTCACCAGCCCAGATCTCTCTAGTCCCTACCATATTCCCAGCTCTGCGCTGCCCCCTCCCCCACTTCCCAAGCATTACTCTGGCCAAGGGTCATAGCCTCCTAACCTGTAGATGTCGCTGGATCCGGATGTGTTCAGTCTGTAGTCCTGTTCCGTGAGCTGCCAGTTGTGCAGGTCGCCCTTAATGAAGCCCGAGAGGATCGTGAAGATTGGAACAAAAATGTTGATGCCTGTGAACACTTTGATGACCAGGGGTGATGCATAAGAGCCCAGAAGCATTACTCCTATGGGACAGATGGAATATGAAACACTCAAAGTAAATAAATCCATAGAAAGAGAAAGGAGACTAATGGTTGCCAGAGGTGGGAAGTCGCAGACTGCGGTGAGGACACTGACTGCTCAGCAGGTCCTGGGAGCAGTCTTTCTTTTGGGGAGATGAACATGTTTGGAAGTAGATGGAGGCGATGGTTGCACAACACGGTGAATGTACTAAGTGCCGCTGAATCGTACACTTTCAGATGGTTGATTTCTTATCTCACAATACATGTCAACGAAATCATCAGGTTGTATAACTTACACTTATACAGTGCTGTACGTGATATATACCTAAGTAAAGCTGGGAGATAATAAGTTATTAATTTTATGCTATGAGGACTTCCTTTCAACTGAAAAACAAAGCAATCTTTGATCTCAGTACAGAGGAAGAAGCTTATTGGTCTAAGTCAATGATTCTCAGTGGGGGTGATTTTGCCTGCCAACCAGTTGACCCTGTCTGGAGACTTTTTGGGTGTCACAGTTTGGGGGCAGGGAGGGCATCAGTGGTGTCTAGTAAGTAAAGGCTGGGAATGTTTGCTACTCCACACCCAACACTGATGTTTTAAAAACCTTACAATGCATAGGACAGCCCCCCATACTAAGAATGATCCAGCCCGATTTGTCAACAGTGCCAAGGATAAAAAACATCAGTGTGTCTCCTCCCGTCCTGCTACCTTTCCTTCCAGTCCTAACCCCCCTCATTCTGCCACCCAAGCGTTTCCCTCCCCAGCTCCTGCCCCACACCTCACTCTTCTCATCCTGTCTCTGTCCCTTCTCACCGATCATCACCAGCAACAGGGCCAGAGCGACAAAGTCTGGGAACGTGGCGAGGAAAGAGGGCATATACGGAGAGAAAGTCCCCTCTAATGCCTGAGAGATGTGGTTTCCAATCAGGCTGTCAAAGGTGATGCTCCACACTTTGGACAAACTGGCAGTGCCTGCAGAGGCAGAAGAATATTCATTAACAAGCATAAATTGATTCTTGACTATGTGCCATGGGATATATTATGAAAGAAAGACAAAGCACCTAATCTCAAAGAGTTTCTCCTCCGGGGGTGGAAAGAGCAGACCCAGATAACTCACAATATAGGGCTCACTATTTGGTATAATTAGGAGGAGATCAATGTTATGCAAGAGAAGAACACAGAGAAGTGGAACTAGGGAGGCTGGGAGATGAGAGCTGAAATTTTTAAATCACGTGGTAAAGGAAAATCCCACGAAGACAACAGCTGACCCCAAACTTCAATATGGTGAATGGATGAGCCTGTGGGCCACACCTCCCTCTCACCCACTCCCTACAGTCTCCTTTCCTTCTGCTTTCCTGGATCATCATTTAAGGAAACAGAATAGAGCTGAGTACAATGAAGTTGTGGGGTTTTCCTGCCAATGGTATCCTCCTCCTCAACAAGATAGATAACAAAGTGTTTGTGAATGAGAGAAAACCCTAACCCTCCTCCCACCTCACTTCCTGATCTTAAGACCCACACTTTTCCCGACTCGATCATCTCACCAATGACTAAATACAGGATGAGGTTCCAGCCAATGATGAAGGCACACAGTTGTCCCATGGTGACATAGCTGTAGAGATACACAGAACCAGAGCATGGTACCTGGGCCCGTAACTCAGCATAGCAGAGCCCACACATCACACAAGACAGGGCAGCCACCAAGAGGGAGATGATGGTCGCTGGTCCAGCTATGTATTTGGCCACTGCACCAGCCACAATGTACACACTTGCTCCCAAGGTGCTGGCCACACCAAAGCCCACCAGGTCCAGCGTGTTTAGATGAGCCACGGGACTCTCAGACTCCTCTATGGGCTCCAGTGGCCGCCTCTGCACCAGCTTCTGACCAAGTTGGCGAACATACTGACGAAGCATCCTTGATGGAGTTGAGGAGGCTACGGTCTGCAGAGGAAGGCAAGACACAAAGTCATTAAGAATGTCCATCTTAAACAACAAGGTCCTAACTGTGTAGCCCAGGAAACTCTATTCAGTATCATGTGATAAACCAGGGTGGAAAAGAATATGAAAAAGAATGTGTATATATATATGTATCACTGAATCTGTATAGCAGAAATTTAGCCTAGCCTTTCTCCAGTGAATCTTCCCAAACCAGGAATCAATCCAGGGTTTCCCGAATTGCAGGCAGATCCTTTGCCAACTGAGCTATCAGGGAAGAGGCTTTAAACAACACTACTTTAATTAAATAAAAAGTCCCATCTGCTCTTGATCCTGGAAGTCCAGTTCCACGGAGCAATGGAGTGATGGGGAGCAGGTGGTAAAAGGACACATTGATCAAGTTCTCTGTCTCTGAGCTTTGGTTCCTTCAACATAAATACATCTTTTAATATGAGTCAAAATTACTGGAAAGGTTGCTTGAAGAAAAGTGAGATGGAGTGGATTATCTCTCTCCAAATGTACCCCTTTGGTGGGTAGACTTTGAACTGAAGGTGGTTAAGACCCAGCAGACTCTGGAGAAGCTCCTTGCCTCTCCCTTAACTGCTCAAAATAAGTGGATTAGGGGACCTAAGCCAGGAAGAGAGCTATTACCAGAGAGAACTTTTTAATCTCAGAAAGTCTTCCCTGCTTGGAGTGGCAAATATTTGTTCACCAAGTGTTTGTTCTTCCCATCTTCCTTTCAGCTGTCTTCTTCCTCTTTGAAGCCCCAGGTTCTTCCCTTGTTCTGTTAAACTCATGATACCATATAAGCCTCCCTTGACTCTCTTGAACCTCAAGTTTTTATGGGGCTCTCATACATAACAATCCATGCAGGAGAATGCACCTGCCATGCAGGAGACCCTGGCTTGATATCTGGGTCAGGAAGATCCGCTGGAGAAGGGATAGGCTACCCACTCCAGTATTCTTGGGCTTTCCTTAGCTCAGCTGGTAAAAAATCTGCCTGCAATGCAGGAGACCTGGGTTCAATCCCTGGCTTGGGAAGATCCCCTGGAGAAGGGAAAGACTACCCACTCCAGTATTCTGGCCTGGAGAATTCCATAGACTATATAGTCCATGGGGTCACAAAGAGTCGGACACAACTGAGTGACTTTCACTTGCACAATTTCACATACATAACAAATTAAATTTGTGGATTTGTCTCACATCAATTTAATTATTATACCAGCCGAAGAACCTAGATATGTTTTCTGCTTCTTGGGAAGAAAAAGCCTCAAATGCAGTGTTGATACACAGAAGCTGCTTACCTGGTATAAGTTGAGTGGATAAAAGGGGCTTCCCACGTGGCTCAGTGGTAAAGACTCCGCCCTCCAGTGCAGGAGACAAAATGGCAACCTGCTCCAGGATTCTTGCCTGGAAAAGTCTATGGACAGAGGAGCCTGGGGTCCTCTGAGGGGAACCCCAGAGGAGTTTCAAGGGGTTGCCAAAAGTCAGACATGACTGAGCATGCATGAATGAATAAATGAATGGTTTAATAAATGAATGGTTAAGAATATGATTTTTTAATTGAAATCAGCCAGCTCTGGAACATAATGATTTTTCTGAGTTTTCACAAACGACATACCACCTTTGCCCTCCTTTCCTGTATAACGCAGGGAAAACTGTCATCATCATTATTTCGTCCCCTGTTTGATGCATGTGAAGTGACTGTTTTAGGAGCTTGGTAATCAGAGCTCCGACTCTGCATAATTTTTCACCAAGGATCCTGAAACCTGAGAGCTTCCTGTTTTGTTGCTTGCAGAGTGACAAGAAATAAGAACTCTGCTTTGGGGCAGAGAGATGGAATTTGTAGGCGGGACAGACCCTAGACTAGCTCAGTCATTGCATCAAACCAGGGAGGTCTCCCAACTGCTTGGAGGGAGGGGGGACCAACCTTCATTCTGAATCAGAAATGACAGGACTCTGTTTCCTGCTCCTTTGAGGCCTGAAATGTCTCCTCATCACATGGCTCTGCAGGGCTAGGATGACCCAGTGACCACGAGTTACCTTCAGGGGGCTTTCTCTTCTGATACTCTTAAGTCCAAGCTCAGCATTTTGGTTAAGAGCAAAGTTAAGAACCCAGGAGAATATTATTAAAAGGTTGGCTTCCTCACCACCCCTGTATCTTTGAAGAAGTCATTCACTTCTCCGGACCTCCATTTTCTTCTTGATTATGTTCTGCTGATGAATCCTTGTGCATGTTAAATGGTGCATCTGCTGTGGTCATTCCTCCAAAAGCTAAAAGTGGATTGATTTACCATATGATCCATTCACCCTAATGGGTGTACACCCCAAAGAATGGAAAATAGGATCTCAAAGAGATAGTTGTACACTCGTGTTCAAAAGAGTGTTATCACAATAGCTGAAAGTTGGAAGCAACCCAAATGTCCTTCCATGAGAGAATGGATAAGCACCATGTGGTGTATATACGCAGTGGAATATTATGCAGCCTTAAAAAGACAGGAAATTCTGATGTGTGCTACAACATGAAGGGACCTTGAGGATATTATGCTAAGCAACCTCAGCCAATAACAAGAGGGCAAGTACTGCATGATTCCACTTCTGTGAACTTCCGAGTTATCAAATTATAGAGACAGAGAGAAGAATGGTGGTTTTCCAGTGGCTGGAGTGAAGGGTGAAGTGGAGTGTTATCATAAAATGGGGACAAAGTTTTAGTTTTACAAGATGAAAAATGATCTAGAGATAGGCTGCACAACAGTGTAAATATACATAACATTATTGAACTGTATACTTAAAAATATTTTAATTGGAGGATAACTGCTTTACTATGTTGTATTGGTTTCTGCCGTAGAACAATAAAAATCAGCTGTAACTATATATGTGTTCCTCTCCCTCTTGACCTTCCCTCCCATCCCCCCATCCCACCCCTCTAGGTCATCACAGAGCGTCAGCCTGGGTTCCCTATGTTATACAGCAGCTTCCTACTAGCCAGCTATTTCACACATGACAGTGTATACATTCAATGTTACTTCCTCAACCTGCAGCCCCCTCTCCTTCCCCCGCTGTGCACTTAAAATTGTTAAGATGGTTAATCTATGTCATGAGTACCTTACAACCATTTAAGAAATTGTTGCCAATGATAAATAATAGAGCTAGCTTCACGGAGTTCCCAGGTGTAGAAAAACCAAACATGACTTAATATAAATTACCATGCAGTAGTCCTCTACACATACCAAAATCTACACTTGTTCACATCAATACAGTTGCCCCAATATCCACAGAGGAGGAACCCATAAATTTGGAGGGCCAACAGTATACAGGAGACTGAAATAAGTGATTCAAATAATGGAAACTGTATATAAAAGTTTATAATAATAAAATTTTATAAACAATTTATAAAAAGTTTATAAAAAATGGTGTTGTGATAGTTTCAGGTGGACTGCAAAAGGACTCAGCCAAACATGTATATACACACACACACATGTATCCATTCTCTCCCAAACCCCCCTCCCATCTAGGCTGCCACATAACACTGAGCAGAGTCCCCTGTGTCTAGAGTATGTCCTTGTTGGTTATCCATTTTAAGTATAGCAGTGTGTGCATGTCCATCCCAAACTCCCTAACTTCCCCTTCCCCCTGTCCTAAAGGTATTCTTTCATATCATTTGCGCATCAGTCTAAAAAGAGTCTCCCAACCTCCAGACTTGATCCAAACCCCCACCCCTACCCCTTCTTTCACAAACACAACAGTTCTCAGCTCCTCCTCCTTTCAACTAAAAAACGGGTCTCTCCACCCTCAGGCTGGAGCCGGGCTGACCCCCCGCACTCTGGGGTTGCAGGGGTCTCTGTGGGAGGATGTGAACTCAGCGCCCAGTCTCCCACAGGAGAGGGTGACCTGAGACTTACTGGATCCTTGGAGCAGAGCCTGGAGACCTGGGTCAGTCAGGGAGGCTGAGGGTAAGCCGTGCGGGGCCGGAGCTGAGACAGCTCCAAGAACCAAAGCAGGGACTCCTGAGCACAGAAGACAGCCCTCACCCCTGGTTGTTGGGGTGGGGATGGGGCTGGGCGGGTGGCGAGCATCTGCCGTGTTGGTATCAGCTCTTAGCTCTTCTGTGGTTATCCTCAGGGGAGGTTCTGAATTTCTTTTATCTTAAAATACATATTGCATTACATTTATCATTTAGCCATCTTTAAGTATGCAGTTTGTTCATGTGAAGTTCATTCACATTTTATGTAACCAAACTCCAGGACTTTTTTCATTTGGCAAAACTGAATCTCTACCCATTCAACAAAATGTCCCCTTTCTTCTTTCCCAGTTCCTGTCAATCACCACTCTACTTTCTGCCTCTATGAATATGACCACTTACTTCATTTAAATGGAATCATATAGTATTTGTCATTTCTTGTCACACTTCTTTTACTTACTATAATGTCCACTAGGTCATTTGCATTATAGCTTATGTTATATTCCCTTTTTAAAAAACATTTTTTAACATTTTGGCTGTGCTGAGTCTTTGTTGCAGCTGGCAAGCTTTATTTAGTTGCAGCCCTCAGACTTGCTCTGGGGCATGTGGGATCTTAGTTCCCTGACTGGGGATTGAACTCACATCTGCTGCATTGCAAGGAAGATTTTTAACCACTAGACCACCAGGGAAGTCTCTTCTCTTCTTTTTAAATGCTGAATAATACTTTATTATTGGTATATACCGTATTTGGCTTACCTTTCTTTGGTCAATGGATAGTCAGGTTGCTTTCATGATTTAAATATTGTGAATAGAGCTGCTATGAACATGAGTGTACAGATATCTCTTCCAGGGTATGATTTCAATTCTTCTGGGTACATCCTCAAAGATAGAATTGCTGGATCCTATGGTTCTAAGATTTTTATCCGCTTGTGATGGAGAGGTTGTTCACATATTAAGGAATGGGGAAGTCATTTTGGCTCATCCATGGTTCAGCCTGAACTGTATGTAAACTAAGACAGCCTGTCAGACCTTCACAGCTCATCTGCTTTAACCATTGAGGTGAAGAAAATCTATTTTGATGATTAGAATGAGCAAATCCCTTCTCATGGTGTCCGGGTTAACACTCCCTGGAAGATAAGGTTCCCTTCCTAGACACCAGAGTCCTGCTGTCTCACTGTCTATGTACTAAGCCTGTCACTTTTGAAATCTTGAAGGAATACACCCTGTCGCATTGATGTGTGAGCTTTGTTTGCATAAGGTGTAGGACTGTGCTGGAAACCATTCTTCAGCAGAGCAGTTCCTCAGAGCTCTCAGAGAGGCTGCGTCCCCAGCTATAGTTCTCAGTTCAGTTCAGTTCAGTCACTCAGTCGTGTCCGACTCTTTGCGACCCCATGAATGGCAGCACGCCAGGCCTCCCTGTCCATCACCAACTCCTGGAGTCCACCCAAACCCATGTCCATTGAGTCAGTGATGCCATCCAACCATCTCATCCTCTGTCATCCCCTTCTCCTCCTGCCCTCAATCTTTCCCAGCATCAGGGTCTTTTCAAATTAGTCAGTTATTTGCATCAGGTGGCCAAAGTATTGGAGTTTCAGCTTCAACATCAGTCCTTACAATGAATATTCAGGACTGATGTCCTTTAGGATGGACTGGTTGGATTTCCTCGAAGTTCAAGGGACTCTCAAGAGTCCTCTTCAACACCACAGTTCAAAACCATCAATTCTTCTGGGCTCAGCTTTCTTTATAGTCCAGCTCTCACATCCATACATGACCACTGGAAACAACAGCCTTGACTAGATGGGCCTTTGTTGACAAAGTAATGCCTCTGCTTTTCAGTATGCTATCTAGGTTNTTTCCTTCCAAGGAGTAAGCATCTTTTAATTTCATAGCTGCAATCACCAATCACCACCTGCAGTGATTTTGGAGCCCCCCAAAATAAAGTCTGACACTGTTTCCACTGTTTCTCCATCTATTTGCCATGAAGTGATGGGACTGGATGCCATGATCTTCGTTTTCTGAATGTTGAGCTTTATGCCAACTTCTCCACTCTCCTCTTTCACTTTCATCAAGAGGCTTTTTAGTTCTTCTTCACTTTCTGCCATAAGGGTGGTGTCATCTGCATATCTGAGGTTATTGATATTTCTCCCAGCAATCTTGATTCCAGCTTGTGCTTCCTCCAGCCCAGCGTTTCTCATGATGTACTCTGCATATAAGTTAAATAAGCAGGGTGACAATACACAGCCTTGAGGTACTCCTTTTCCTCTTTGGAACCAGTCTGTTGTTCCATGTTCAGTTCTATCTGTTGCTTCCTGACCTGCATACAGATTTCTCAAGAGGCAGGTTAGGTGGTCTGGTATTCCCATCTCTTTCAGAAGTTTCCAGTTTATTGTGATTCACACAGTCAAAGGCTTTGGCATAGTTAATAAAGCAGAAACAAATGTTTTTCTGGAATTCTCTTGCTTTTTCGATGATCCATCAGATGTTGAAATTTGATCTCTGGTTCCTCTGCCTTTTCTAAAACCAGCTTGAATATATGGAAGTTCATGGTTCATGTACTGCTGAAGCCAGGCTTGGAGAATTTTAAGCATTACTTTACTAGCATATGCTGCTGCTGTTGCTGCTAAGTCGCTTCTGTTGTGTCCGACTCTGTGCGACCCCATAGACGGCAGCCCATCAGGCTCCACCGTCCCTGGGATTCTCCAGGCAAGAACACTGGAGCGGGTTGCCATTTCCTTCTCCAATGCATGAAAGTGAAAAGTGAAAGTGAAGTTGCTCAGTGGTGTCTGAATGAGATGACTTCAATTGTGCGGTAGTTTGAGCATTCTTTGTCTTTCTTTGGGACTGGAATGAAAACTGACCTTTTCCAGTCCTGTGGCCACTGCTCAGTTTTCCAAATGTGCTGGCATATTGAGTGCAGCACTTTCATAGCATCATCTTTCAGGATTTGAAATAGCTCAACTGGAATTCCGTCACCTACACTAGCTTTGTTCACAGTGATGCTTCCTAAGGTCCACTTGACTTCACATTCCAGGATGTCTGGCTCTAGGTGAATGATCACACCATTGTGATTATCTGGGTCATGAAGATCATTTTGGTACAGTTCTTCCGTGTATTCTTGCCACCTCTTCTTAATATCTTCTGCTTCTGTTAGGTCCATATCATTTCTGTCCTTTATTCAGCCCATCTTTGCATGAAATGTTCCCTTGCTATCTCTAATTTTCTCGAAGAGATCTCTAGTTTTTCCCATAATATTGTTTTCCTCTATTTCTTTGCATTGATCACTGAGGAAGGCTTTCTTATCTCTCCTTGCTATTCTTTGGAACTCTGCATTCAAATGGGTATATGTTTCCTTTTCTCCTTTGCTTTTCGCTTCTCTTCTTTTCACAACTATTTGTAAGGCCTCCCCAGACAGCCACTTTGTTTTGTTGCATTTCTTTTTCTTGGGGATGGTCTTGATTCCTGTCTCCTATACAATATCATGAACTTCTGTCCATAGTTCATCAGGCACTCTGTCTGTCAGATCTAGTCCCTTAAATCTATTTCTCACTTCTACTGTATAGTCTTATGTATCCCTTATGGGATTTGATTTAGGTCATACCTGAATGGTGTAGTGGTTTTGTACACTTTCTTCAATTTCAGTCTGAATTTGGCAATAAAGAGTTCATGATGAGACACAGTCAGCTTCCGGTCTTATTTTGCTGATTGTATAGAGCTTCTCCATCTTTGGCTGCAAAAAATATAATCAGTCTGATTTCAGTGTCTACCATCTGGTGATGTCCATGTGTAGAGTCTTCTCNTGAGACACAGTCAGCTTCCGGTCTTGTTTTGCTGATTGTATAGAGCTTCTCCATCTTTGGCTGCAAAAAATATAATCAGTCTGATTTCAGTGTCTACCATCTGGTGATGTCCATGTGTAGAGTCTTCTCTTGTGTTGTTGGAAGAGGGGGTTTGCTATGACCAGTGCGTTCTCTTGGCAGAACTCTATTAATCTTTGCCCTGCTCATTCTGTACTCCAAAGCCAAATTTGCCTGTTACTCCAGGTGTTTCTTGACTTCTTGCTTTTGCATTCCAGTCCCCTATAATTTAAAGGACATCATTTTTGGGTGTTCTAGAAGGTCTTGTAGGTCTTCATAGAACTGTTCAACTTCAGCTTCTTCAGCGTTACTGGTCAGGGCATAGACTTGGATAACTGTGATATTGAATAGTTTGCCTTGGAAATGAACAGAGATCATTCTGTCATTTTTGAGATTTCATGCAAGTACTGCATTTCAGACTCATTGATTGACTGTGATGGCTACTCCATTTCTTCTAAGGGATTCCTGCCCACAGTAGTAGATATAATGGTCATCTGAGTTAAATTCACCCATTCCAGTCCATCTTAGTTCACTGATTCCTAGAATGTCGATGTTCACTCTTGTCATTTCCTGTTTGACCAGTTCCAATCTGTTTCATGGACCTAACATTCTCACCCCCTGCAATCTTTGGTGGTTAACTTCAGCTGGGGTACTGTTGTTTCACGGTGGAGTTACTTTCTGGGATTTTCTGTCTTTGTATCAGTACACTGATTTCACTGATTCACACTGTTTCTGTTTCCTCTTGTGGGATAATTCTCTTTAGTAATTTTGAATTGACTGTTAAGCGTGTCTGCCTGGGTCTCGGCTGCTGCAGAGTCTTTCCCTAGTTGTGGTGCTCGGGCTTCTCCCTGCGGCGGCCCCTCTCGCTGCAGGGCACAGGCTGCAGTAGCTGCCGCCTGTGGGCTTGGTTGCCCCGTGGCACGTGGGGTCCTCGCAGACCGGGACTGAACCTGGGTCCTCTGCCTTGGCAGGCGGATTCTTAACCACTGAGCCACCAGGGAGGCCTTGTGGGGGAATTCTTGAGCTTTTCTGTTCTCTGCCCTGACAACCCACCAGGCTGCCTCCTGGAACCTGTCCCTGGATTTCCAGAAGCTGGCTCTGGAGCTCCAGGCTGCGGGAGCCCTCCTCCAGAGCAGGGGCCAGTTTTCTGAGCCTGCTCCTTGTCTACCCGAGCTCCCCTGAGCACTGCAGGGCGAAGGTCCCACAAGGAGACCCCGGAGAGTGAGAGAAGGTGTGGGTCCAGCACTTGGGGCACTGAGGGTGCCCGAGGACCCAGGAGGGAGATTCCTGGGTGTGGTGCTCCCAGAGCGATTGGACTCGCTGAGAAGAGCAGTCCTTTTCATGCCCTTTGAAATGTTTATCTGCGTCTTTCCAAATATTCTTCCTCTCCCTCCTCATGGAGGTCCCGGCTCAGGTCTCTGGTGCTGCTGTGATGTCCTTCTCAGGTGTCTGCTCTGATGTCCTCCAGAACTCGGGTATCTGAGCACTCACTCATCGGTCCTCTTTTCTGTGGGGGATGTTTCCTTGCGTGGGGGAGGGGAAAGATTCTCTCACCTCCATCTTTGCTTTGACCAGACTTGTTTTTATTTTTTTGGAGTGCCAGAAGCTCTCTGCAGGAAAGCTGACCTTCTGCAAGTTCTGTCTCACATCAGAATCTGCCAGGGTCAGAACCCGTGTCTCCTGCTTTGGCAGACAGAGTTACCACTGAGCCTCAAAGAAGCCCCAAATGAAATATTTTTTGACCTGTAGCTATTTTGGGGATTTTTCAGAGAGCTCCTAAAACATCTCAAAAATGATACTGACCTCATTACAATTAGGCATACTGGCACATATAATTACGTGGATATCATCAGCAGATCCCCTGGAAGAGTGCAGGGCAACCCACTCCAGTGTTCTTGCCTGGAGAATCCCATGGACAGAGGAGCCTGTCGGGCTATAGTCTGTTGGGTGTCAAAGAGTCGGACATGACTGAAGTGACTAAGCACCCATGTGTTGTCAAATAAGTGATGATAAACCTTCTTAGGTTATATTGGAAGGATAAGTGTTATTAATATGTTTTCTAAAAATTATATGAAATTCCCAAAAATCTGATATGTCCTGGTAAATTATCAGTCACAACACAGGATATTATCTTAAAAATCTGAATGTTACAGAAATAACCAAAATTCTCTCTTCTTTTTTCTTACTTTGATTGTTACTTAATTTTCCATCAACAGAGCCAAACACCCCAGCTCTGAAATTCCTGTCTTACATAGGTTATGGAAGGACTCATCCTGTGTCTTATTTCTCCATTTCTTTGCCAAGGCTTTAGAGGGTTAGAAGGAAGGTTAGGTGACATTTCCAGGCTCACATGGCCAGTAAAGTGGGGAGGCATTGGATGGGGGGAGAGGAATGTGTGAAGCCTGGAGGGTGTCCACGTTGTACCCCTGTCCCTGGAAAGACAGCAGACCCTCAGTCATCTCCCCAAACCCCTTCCTCACCTTCTTGCCCTGCTTGCAACCACTCACTGACTTCCTGCGATCTGTGGGAACCACCCATTTAAATCACACATTCATGGAATAACACACTCATGATATGCTCTTTCTCCTTCTTCTGCCAACGGTTTCCCCCCTCATCAAGCTACACCAAGAATAATCATTTTAAAAATCTTTCTTTCCATGAGATGCCCACCTACATCAATAACTTCATGATTTTCATATGAAAGTGAGATCAGATCAAGGGAAGAGGTTCTCATCTCACAGAACCCTTCACCACCTTCTCCTCACCTCTCTTTTCTCTCCCCTTCTCCCCAATTCTTCTCTGTATTTTTTCTCTCCTGTGAAATGATCTAGCCAGCACCAGCTATGGACATTGTTGTTGTTTAGTCTCTAAGTCATGTCTGACTCTTTTCCCATCACCTGGGGGATGGGAAACCCTCCAGGCTCCTCTGTCCATGGGATTTTCCAGGCAAGAACACTGGAAACAGTTGCTCTCTCCTCCAGGGGATCTTCCCAATCGAGGGATTGAATGTGTCTCCTGCATTGGCAGGTAGATTCTTTACCCTGGAGCCACAGGGAAGACCAGTCACAGATTAGACATGGCCTTAAAGTCTCATTTTCTGTTCCAAGTTGTTTAACAAAATCTCATTTTCCCCAAACAAATACTGTGGTCTCCCTTTGATAATTACTGGTAAATAAAAAGTTCCCCGTCTTGGGTCATGTAAAATATTACATGTACATATGATTCTTTCATTAAATATCTCATCAAATATAACTGAGCATTGATTGTATTCCAGACACTGTTTTAGCCACTGGGAAGCAAATTGTGATCAAAAGTGTGAAGAGGTGAATGCATCTCCCTTCTTTTAAATTCATATGTTGAAGTCCTGATCCCCAGGACTTCAGAATGTGACTGTGTTTTGTGGGGGGCCTTAAAGAGGTAATTAAGAATAATGAGGTCATGAGTATGGCCCTAATGAAGTTTGACTATACCCATATGTCAAGAGGCTATTAGATTGCAGAGAACATAACAGACACCAAGAGATGACAGATACAGCAAATAGTATTACAGGACAACTAGATACATTGATTTTAGATCAACAATGAACCTTAATACATATACTTTAATACATATAGTACATATACATCTTTTGTGCACATTAGCTATACATTTTTTAATATATACATACACATGTACAAGCAGATATCATTTTATTGTGCTTTGCAGATGCTGCAGTTTCTGCAAACTGAGGGTTTGTGGCAACTCTGGGTTGTCAGATGACAGCTAGCATTTTTCAGCAATAAAGTACTTTTAAGTTAAAGTATGTACATTTTTTAGACAGAATATATAGCACACTGAATAGACTACAGTGTAGTGTAAACATAAGTATATCTGCACTCAGTTCAGTTCAGTCACTCAGTTTGTCTGACTTTTTGTTATCCCGTGAACCGCAGCAAGCCAGGCCTCCTTGTCTATCACCAACTCCTGGAGTCCACCCAAACCCAGGTCCATTGAGTTGGTGAAATAAAAAAAATTGTGTGACTCTCTTTATTGCCAGTTCTCTTTACTATGGTAGTCTGGAATCAAACCAGGAATATCTCAGAGGCATGCCTGCAGGGTCATGTAGTGGTTGTTCAGTTGCTAAGTTGTGTACAAATCTTTGTGACCCCGTGGAATGCAGCACACCAGGCTCCTCTATCCCCCACTATCTCCTGGAGATGTCCATTGAGTCAGTGATGCTATCTAAATGTTTCATCATCTGTTCCCTCTTCCCCCACTGTGCTCAGTCTTTCCTAGAATCAGGGTCTTTTCCACTGAGTCAGCTCTGCACATAATGTGGCCAAAGTATTGGAGCTTCAACTTCAGCATCAGTCCTTCCAATGAATATTCAGGGTTGATTTTCTTTAGGGTTTCTGGTTTGATTGCCTTGCAGTACAAGGGACTCTCAAGAGTCTTCCCCAGCACCACAGCTTTCAAAAGCATCAATTCTGCAGTGTTCAGCCTTCTTTATGGCTGAACTCTCACATCCGTACATGACTACTGGAAAAACCATAGCTTTGACTGGACAGACCTTTGTCAGCAAAGTAATCTCTCTGCTTTTTGATATGCTGTCTAGGTTTGTCATAGGTTTCTTTT
Source organism: Redunca redunca (assembly GCA_006410935.1). Taxonomy (NCBI): domain Eukaryota; kingdom Metazoa; phylum Chordata; class Mammalia; order Artiodactyla; family Bovidae; genus Redunca; species Redunca redunca. The sequence goes on from SJYQ01001480.1 coordinate 81,222, forward strand.
CAAGGAAGAAGTGATTTTTAATTTCATGGCTACAGCCATTGTCTGCAGTGATTTTGGAGCCAAAGGAAAGAAAATCTGTCACTGCTTCCACTTTTTCCTCCTATTTGCCAGGAAGTAATGGGACCAGCGGAGAAGGCAATGGCAACCCACTCCAGTACTCTTGCCTGGAAAATCCCATGGATGGAGGAGCCTGGTGGGCTGCAGTCCATGGGGTCTTGAAGAGTCAGACACGACTGAGCGACTTCAGTTTTACTTCTCACTTTGATGCATTGGAGAAGGAACTGGCAACCCAGTCCAGTGTTCTTGCCTGGAGAATCCCAAGGATAGGGGAACCTGGTGGGCTGCCGTCCATGGGGTCGCACAGAGTTGGACACGACTGAAGCGACTTAGCAGCAGCAGCAGCAGCAATGGGACCAGATGCTATGATCTTAGTATTTTCGAATGTTGAGTGTTAAGCCAGGCTTTCGCTCTCCTCTTTCACCTTCATCAAGAGGCTCTTTATTTCCTCTTCACTTTCTGTCATTAGGATGGTATCATCTGAGGTTGTTGATACTTCTCCTGGCAATCTTGATTCCAGCTTGTGATTCATCCAGCCCAGCATTTTGCATGATGTACTCTGCATATAATTTAAATAAGAGGGGAACAATATATAGCCTTATCATACTCCCTTGCCAGTTTTGAACCAGTCCACTGTTCCATGTCTGATTCTAACTGTTGCTTCTTGACCTGCATACAGGTTTCTCAGGAGACAGGTAAGATGGTCTGGTATTCTCATTTCTTTAAGGATATTCCACAGTTAGTTGTGATCCACACGGTCAAAAGTTTTGGCATAGTTAATGAAGCAGAAGTTGATGTTTTTCTGGAATTCCCTTGCTTTCTTTGTGGTCCAACAAATGTAGGCCATTTGATCTCTAGTTCATCTACCTTTTCTAAGCCCCGCTTGTATCTGGAAGCTGTCAGTTCATGTACTGCCAGAGTCTAGCTTATGATTTTGAGCATTATCTTGCTAGGCTGTGAAATGAGCACAGTTGTTTAGTAGTTTGAACATTCTTTGGCATTATCATTCTTGGGACTGGAATGAAAATGGACTTTTTACTTCAAACTTATTGATGACCTAATATTTAAAGTGTAAATCTTACACAATATAGGATTACCTATGTTTCCTCCTCAGGTGGCCAGCTCTGTGCTCACGCTGGAGATGGGAACAGGACTTGTTTCTCAGGTGCCAGGTTAACATTTTCTTTCTCCCGCTGGTTAGGTTGTTATACTTTCTTTGTGAAAATTGGTCTTGGTACACACTTAAGAAGCATGTATTTTTCTGTATGTACATCATGCTTTGAAAAGGTTACTTAAAAGTTAGACAACATTAAAGTCACTTTGTCCTCTGGCAATAAAGACAGGGTTGTAGATGCATACACCTTCACACTCCATAGTGGCTGAAAGTGTTCATGTTGAAGAAGACATCTTCTATGTATGTAGGGATTCTACACAACATCTATTACCTTTTGTTAAGATGACTCAGCACTAGGGGTGTTTTTGTCAAGAGTCTTGGAGGTGGAAGCTGGTGGTTGTTGCTCATGATTCTCCTTGAAGCTGTGTCGGATCCCGTATCCAAAGTATAAGAGAAATCCTAGTAAGGAAATGAGAAAATGAGAAGGATAAGGAGGACTTTTCCTGGTTACAAACATCCAATAGGCTTCCTAATATGGTGGCTGAGAAGTTTAGGGGAGCTCAGTTTGGGACCCGTCACTCAAGAGGTCTCTTTACACCAGAAAGCCACTTACCAATCGCATTCCAGATGCCAAATATGGCCCAGGTCCCAGAAGTTATCTGCATCATCAGGTACATGTTCACAAAGATGCTCACCAGTGGGAAGACAGGCAGAGCAGGGACCTGTGGGCAGAGTCAGTTCATCCCTGACCACAGCCCAGATGTCTGAGTGAGAGACTCTACCCCACGTGGCAAGAAGACCAGCCTTCAGGCTGTGTATCCAGTGCCTACTCAGACTGTGCATGTAGAGTACTGAGCGGGGATCAGGGAAGAGTCCGCTGGTTTTAGCAGTTCCCCTCACTCCCTGTATGTTTAGACCGTGAGGCATGTTCACTCCAGGTGGACAGTTTGGGCACATAAGGACACTTACCTTAAAATAAAGGTAAGTAGGGCTCTGTGGCTGCCTCCAGATGATGGCTGTGACCCCAATGATGAGCAGCAGCAGCAACACAACCACTGGTGTGTACCCGGAGTCTCCAGAGAACCCCTGGCTGGACCACTGGACCAGGATCAGGCTCAAGATTATCATCAGGAGAACTACAGGGGTCAAGGTGGAGGAGAACAGGTTCAGCTTCAGCAGCTGAAGATTCAAGACCTGGGGTCACACCGCTCCCCAGGCTGCCCACCTCAGCAAGGGCCCTCGTACCACCAAGACTCCTCAGTTGACAAAATACACACTCCAACACCATACTGTCAATTTCAGGCAATGACCAAAGAGAAATCCCACTGCTCACCGAGTAGTGAGGTACATCCGTAGACAATCTGGCCAGATTTCCTAGTGGGGATAGTGCTGATAGGGAACCACAGACTCTTTAGAATGTTTGAGTTTCTTGCTTCAGGTTCAGAGTCCTGCGTCTCAGTTTCCTCCTCTGTGTTCTCATTCTTGCTTAAATTCGGGTCTGGCTGGTACCTGAATTAGATGTTTTAAGCCATTATTAACAGCAGTCCCTGCTTAGCCAACATCACACAGCCTATTCCACATTTGTTCTGTGTTAAGCAGAGCAGGACTTTTAGAAAATAGCATGAAGGCAGAAGACGTTTACCTCCCAGCTAATCCCCAAGACTCCCTACCAAAGTGCAGTGGGGTCTCACCTGAGGACAAGAATAGAAAATGCTACCAGGGAGTAAACGAGCAGGGTCCCGACTGAGACGAGATCCACAAGATTTGTGAACGTGAAGAGTAACGCCATGAACCCTAGAATGAGGGCACAAAGTGGGGAAGGGAGTGAGAAACAGCTGGAAATATGTAAGTTACAGTGTGGATTTCAATTTTTTTTTTTTTACCTGTAAGATTTCCAGCAGACATGATGGCCATGACTTGGGTGCGTGTGCGGACATGGATCCGGGTAAGTACCCGGAAAAGGAGCCCATCCTCTGCCATTGCGAAGATCAAAGGAGGCATTCTGAACATGGAACTATAGAGTCTGGAAGAGAGAATGGAAACATGTAAGGATGTGGAGAAGCAGGACAGACCGGGGCTTCTGCTCTCTTGTCAGCTTGGGGTACGGTGTCTCTCTGTCTTCTCTACCAATTCTAGGGGTTGGGAGATCTGAGCATCTGACAGTAGACAGGGAGAAACCCATGGCACTGACCTGGATATAAGAGCACAGAGGGTGCCAACAGCCACGAAGTATCTGGCGGGCAGCCACAGACTATGGAGAATGGATTGTGGCAAAGGGTCGTGAGGCTGAATCTGGTGGTAGGGCACCATGAGGGTGAGTGCCGCTGAGACACCAGAGTAAGCCAAAAAGCAGATGAAGATCGTGATCACTATGCTCCAGGGGATGGAACGATGAGGATTTATAGCTGCTCCCCCTGCCGAAAGGGAAGAAGTATTGGGTCAGGAAAACACCCTGGGGTGAAATCACAAAATCCCCTTCCCTTTTGCCCTCAACAATCAGGTTTCCCCTAAGCCAGGGGCAGCCAGTCTGTTCCCAAACCCCAGATGGGACACACAGTGGCCATGTTACCTTTAGTGGCAACAGCATCAATACCAAAAAAATAGTAGAAACATGTAGCTGCTCCCTGGAGAATCCCTTCAAAGCCAAAAGGTGCAAATCCTCCAGAACCCATAAGGCCCAAGCTACGGTGAGAGAAGGAGAGAGAAAGAATGCGGGTGAGGTGAGTTCAGCCATCTCTACTGAGCTTCTCCCTTCATACCTCAAGTCTTGGGCTCCGGAACTTGCTTCATCTGGATCCATCAGCCCAGATATCTTTAGTCCACACTATACCATCTCTGCATGCCCGTCACCCATATATTATGGCCAATATTACCCTCCGAAGCCATAGCTGTCTCTGGATCCAGATGTGTTCAGTCTGTAGTCCTGTACTGCGAGCCTCCAGTTATGCAGATCCCCCTTAACGAAGCCAGTGATGATGATGAAAATGAGAACCAAAAGGTTGGTTCCTATTGATATTTTGGTAACCAGGACTGAGTCCCGAGCTCCCAGAACCAGTAGTCCTGTGGGAAAGATGTAATATGAAACACTCAAACTATTGATACATTCTTAGATACAGAAAGCAGGACACACTGGTCATAGAAACACCCTTTTCCAATAAAACAAGAGACAACTCCTCACATGGACATCACCAGAAGGTCAATACTGAAATCAGATTGATTGTATTCTTCGTAGCTGAAGATGGAGAAGCTCTACACAGTCAGCAAAAACAAGGCCAGGAGGTGACTGTGGTTCAGATCACCAGTTCCTTTTTGTAAAATTCAGGCTTAAACTGAAGAAAGTAGGGAAAACCACTAGACAATTCAGGTACAACCTAAATAAAATCCATTATGATTATACAGTGGAAGTGACAAATAGATTCAAGGGATTAGATCTGGTAGGCAGACTGCCTGAAGAACTATGGACAGAGGTCCCTAACATTGTACAGGAGGCAATGACCAAAACCATTCCCAAGGAAAAGAAATGCAAGAAGGCAAAATGGTTGTCTGACATACAGATGGCTAACAAACACAGGAAAAGATGCTCAACGTCACTTATTATCAGAGAAATGCAAATCAAAACCACAATGAGCTATCATCTCACGCTGGCCAGAATGACTGCCATCAAAAAGTCTACAAACAATAAATGCTGGAGAGGGTGTGGAGAAGAGGGAACCCTCTTACACTGTTTTTGGGAATACAAACTAGTACAGCCAGTATGGAGAGCAGTGTGGAGATTCCTTAAAAAACTGGAAACAGAACTGCCATATGACCCAGCAATCCCACTGCTGGGCATACACACCGAGGAAACCAGAATTGAAAGAGACACATGTACCCCAATGTTCATCACAGCACTGTTTATAATAGCCAGGACTTGGAAGCAACCTAGATGTCCATCAGCAGATGGAAGGATAAGAAAGTTGTGGTACATATGCACAATGGAATATTACTCAGCTATTAAAAAGAAAGCATTTGAGTCAGTTCTAATGAGGTGGATGAAAGTGGAACCTATTATACAGAGTGAAGTAAGTCAGAAAGAAAAAGGCCAATACTGTATATTAACGCATGCATATGGAATTTAGAAAGATGGTAACGATGACCCTATATGTGAGACAGCAAAAGAGACACAGATGTAAAGAACAGACTTTTGGACTCCTTGGGAGAAGGTGAGGGCGGGATGATTTGAGTGAATATCACTGAAACATGTATGTTACCATATGTGAAACAGATGACCAATGTGCTTGATGCGTGAGACAGTGCACTCAAACCCAGTTCACTGGGGCAGCCCCGAGGGATGGGCTGGGGAGGGAGGTGGAAAGGGGGTTCAGGACGGGGGGACACATGTACACCCGTGGCTGATTCATGTCAACGTATGGCAAAACCCACCACAATATTGTAATTGCCTCCAATTAAAATAAATAAATAAATGCAAAAAATGGCTGTCTGAGGAGTCTTTACAAATAGCCAAGGGAAGATGAGAAATGAAAGGCAAAGGGAGAAAGGGAAACATGTATCCAACTGAATGCAGAATTCCAGAGAATAGCAGGGAGAGTCAAGAAAGCCGTCTTAAGTGAGCAATGCAAAGAAATAGAGGAAAACAATAGAATGGGAAAGAATAGAGATTCCTTCAAAAAAAATTGGAGATATTAAGGGGACACTTCATGAAAGGATGGGCATGATAAAGGACAGAAATGTTAAGGACATAACAGAAGCAAAAGAGATTAAGAAGTGGGGACAAGAGTACCTAGAACTATACAAAAATGGTCTTAGTGGCCCAGATAATCATGATGGTGTGGTCATTCACCTAGATTCAGACAGCCTGCAGTGTGAAGTCAAGTGGCCTTTAGGAAGAATTACTACAAACAAAGCTAGTGAAGGTGATGGAATTCCAGCTGAGCTATTTCAAATCTTAAAAGATGATGCTGTGAAAGTGCTGAATTCAATATGTCAGCAAATCTGGGAAATTCAGCAGTGGCTACAGTACTAGAAAATATCAGTTTTTCCAATCCCAAAGAAGGGTAATGCCAAAGAATGTTCAAACTACCATACAATTGCACTCATTTCAATGATAGCAATGTTATGCTCAAAATCCTTCAAGTTAGGCTTCAGCAATATGTGAACCAAGAACTTTCAGATATATAGCTGAGTTAAGAAAATGCAAAGGAACCAGAGATCAAATTGCCAACATTTGTTGGATCATAGAGAAAGCAGGGCAATACAAACAAATCATCTAATTCTGCTTTATTGACTACACCAAAGCCTTTGACTATGTGGATCACAACAAACTGTGGAAAATTCTCCAAGAGATGGGAATACCAGACCACTCTACCTGTCTCCTGAGAAATCTATATGCAGGTCAAGGAGCACCAGTTAGATCTGGACAAGGAATGATGGGCTGATTCCCAATTAGGAAAGGAGTAGGTCAAGGCTGTATATTGTCACCCTGCTTATTTAACTTATATGCAGAGCACATCATGTGAAATGCTGGGCTGGATGAAGCACAAGCTGGAATCAAGATTGCCAGGAGAAATACCAACAATCTCAGATATGCAGATGATACCACCCTAATGGCAGAAAGTGAAGAAGAACTAAAGAGCCTCTTGATGAAAGTGAAAGAGGAGAGTGAAAAAGCTGGCTTAAAACTCAACATGCAAAAAGCTAAAATCATAGCATCTGGTCCCATCACTTCCTGGCAAATAGAAAAGGAAAAAGTGGAAGTAGTGACAAATTTTGTTTTCTTGGGCTCCAAAATCATTGCAGACAGTGATTGCAGCCATGAAATTAAAAGACACTTACTCCTTGGCAAGAAAACTATGACAAATCTAGATAGCATATTAAAAAACAGACATCACTTTGCTGACAAAGGTCTGTATAGTCAAAGCTACAGTTTTTCCAATAGTCATGTATGGATGTGAGAGTTGGACCATAAGGAAGGCTGAGTGCTGAAGAACTGATGCTTTTGAGTTGTGCTGGAGATGACTCTTGAGATTCCACTGGGCAGAAAGGGGATCAAACCAGTCAGTCCTAAAGGAAATCATCCCTGAATATTCATTGGAAGGACTGATGGTGAAACTCCAAAACTTTGATCACCTGATGGGCAGAGCCGACTCATTGGAAAAGATTCTGATGCTGGGTAAGATTGAGGGCAGGAGCAGAAGAGGGTGACAGAGTTGGATAGTATCACTGACTCAATGGACATAAACCTGAGCAAACTCTAGCAGATAGTGGAGGACAGAGGGGCCTGGTGTGCTGGATGTAATCCACGGGGTTGCAGAGAGTTGGCTATGACTTAGCGACTGAACAACAACAGGAAGCAGACAAATAGTTGCCCAGGGCTGGCAGTTGGCGGCGGTGGACAGACAGTGCTCGGCGGGAACAGGGTTTCCTTTTGAGGTGATGAACGTGTTTGGAACTAGATGGAAGTGATGGTTGCCCAATATTACAGATGTACTAAATGACTGTACACTTTGAGATGGTTAACTATCGTGGCAATCTTCTCAGAATACAAGTCTAACAAAGCAAGATGTTGTACACCTTAATCTTACACAATGTTGTATGTCAGTTATACCTTACTGAAGCTGGGAAAAATAATAAAGTGGCTAATTTTATGCTACATGAAAAAAAGTGAATGTGAACTTCCTCTCAACTAAAAAAAAATCTTTGGCCTCAATACAGAGGACAATTTGTTGGTCTAAGTAAATGATTCTAAGCTGGGGTGTAATTTTGTTCCCCAAGGGACACAATTCCCCAATCTCCAAGGGGTGGGCACTATATGGAGACACCCTGATTGCCACAGTTTGGAGTAGATGCTGCTGGTGTCTAGTAAGCGAGGGTCAAGGATGATACTCAACACTCAATAATGATAAAAAAAAAAACAAACTAAAATTCACAGACAGCCCCTGCACACCAAAGAATGATAAGCCCAAATTGTCAGTTGTGCCAAGGGTGGAACACAATGGTTTATGTCTTAGCTTCTGTCTCTAAGCCCTTCTTTCTATTTCTAATCCCCCACCATTCTGCCATGTCAAGCCTTTCTTACACCAGCTCCCACTCCACACCCAGCTCGTCCCATCCTATTGTTGAGCCCTGTCTCACCTGTCATCAGCAGTACCAGGCCCAGGGCAAAGAAGTCTGCATATGTGGCCAGGGAGTAAGGCAGGTGCAGAGAGAAAGTTTCCTGTAATGCCTGAGAGATGTGATTCCCAATCAGGCTGTCAAAGATGTAACTCGAAGCCCTGGCCAAGCTGGCAGTGCCTGCAGAGGCAGAAGAAGGAGCATTCATTGACAATTAAAAATTGATGTGCCCTAAGATCTAAAAACACAGATAAAATATCTGTATATACAAAAAGCCTATATATACACAAATACCAGTATATATAAATACCTGCTACAAAATATCAAGAGTTTCTTTTCATGGGTTGGGGAGAGTAGACCCAAATGATTCACCAAAATGTCAAGTGTTTTAATATGTTAGGAGCCGATCAATGTTATACAAGAACAGAAAACACATAAGTGGGACTGGGAGGGCTGGGATAAGGCATGGAATTTGAAATTAAGTGGTAAAGGAAAATCCCAGGAAGGCAACAACTGAGCAAAGACTTCACTATGGTGAGGGGATGAGCCTGTGGGACACGCCTCCCTCTCAACCACTCCCTACAGCTCCCTTTCCTTTTGGGTTCATGGTCCATCATTTAAGGACACAGGATAGAACCGAGTTGAATGTAGTTGTGGGGTCTTCCTGACACTATTATCAACTTCCTCCATGAGACCAAGAATAAAGTGCTCATGAATGACTGAGAACCCAGTCCTCCAACACAGTTTCCCAATCTTAAGCCCCACACCATTCGCTGCCCCATCATCTCACCAATGACTAAGGGAAGTATGCGGTTCCAGCCAATGATGAAGGCATAGAGTTGACCCATCATGACATAGCTGTAGACATACGCAGAATCAGCGAGTGGTACCCAGGCCCCAAATTCAGCATAGCAGAGTCCAGATAACATAGAAAACAGGGCAGCCACCAAGAACGAGATGATGGTTGCTGGTCCAGCTATGTACTTGGCCACTGTACCAGCCACAAGGTACATGGCACCTCTCAGCATCCTGCCCACACCCACGACCACCAGGTTTAGGATGTTCAGATGACGCTTGGGTATCTGAGACTTTTCTATGGGTTCCAGCGGCCGCTTGCGGATGAGCTTCTGACCAAACTGGCGAACAAACTGAAGCAACATCCTAGACATAGTTGAGGAGGCTGCAGTCTGCTGAGAAAAGAAGACAGAAAGCCGTTAAGAATGCCCATCCGCCCTCGGCACTGAGGGTCCAGTTCTATGGAGTATGGAAGTGATGGGGAGCAGGTGGTAAAGGACACATTGGGCAAGCTCTCCATCTCTGAGATTTGGTTTCTACAATCATAGAGAAGACTTCTAATTTGTCTCAAAGTTACTGGAAAGTTTGCTTGAAAAGAAGTGAGATGGAGTGGATTGTCTCCCCAGATGTGCCCCTTTGATGGGAAATTGTTTTGAGCTAAAGTCAATTAAGACCCATCAGACTCAGGAGAAGCTCTTTACCTCTCCCTTAATTGTTCAAAATCATGCAGATTAGGGGGCTATGCCAGGAAGAGAGCTATTACCACGGAGAACTTTTTAATCTCAGAAAGACTTACCTGCTTGGAGCGGGCAAACATTTGTTCACCAGGCACTTGCTCTTCTCATCCTTCTGTGGATGGTCTTCCTCCCATTTGAAGCCCAAGATCCCCACCCCTTTCTCCTTAACTCAGGGGCTCATATAAGCCTCAATTGTCTGACAGTCTTTGAGCCTCAAAAATTTTTATGGGGCTCCTCTACATATTAAATTAACTGTGTTCATCTGTTTTATGTCAACTGAATTGTTAGCCCAGCTGAAGAATCTAGAAAGCCAAGTCTTCTGCCCCTACAGAAGCAGAAGCTTCCAACACAGAGCCTGGCACACCATAAGTGCTTCATTGGTATAAGTTGGATGGAAAAGAATGCTGATTTTTGAATGGAAACACCAGCCCTGCTTGTCTGATTTTGCTGAAACTACATTTCACCTTTGTTCTCCTTTGCCCCATAAAACAGGGCAAATTATCATTATTCCCTCCCCCTTTTAACGGGGTGAAGCGACTCATTTTGGGGCTTGCTGATCAGAGCCCTCAGACTGCGCTTTTTTCCACCAAGGATCCTGAAACCTGGACCCTTTCTGCTTCATTGTTTGCAGAATGGCTTGGAACAGGAACTCTGCTCTGGGGCAGAAGGAGATGACATTTGACGGGAGGCACACACTCTAGCCCAGCTCAGTCAAAGCATCAAACTACAGTGGCCTCCCAACTGCCTGGAGGGAGGAGGACTAACATTCATTCTGAATCAGAAATAACTGTGCTCCCTGCTGCTTTGGGGCATGAAATGTCTCCTCACTACACTGCTCTGCAAGACCAGGCTGACCCAGTGACCACCAGTTATTGTGAGGGGGGCTTCCACACCCGATGTTCCAAAGTCCAAGTTTAACATTTTGATGAAGAGCAAGCAATCAAAGAGCCAGGAAACTATGAATACAACCTTTGTTCTGCAAATACTGCGGCACTCTAAAACAAGACATATACTTCTCTGGACTGTTTTGTTCTTGCTCAAATGCTGCTGAACCTTTCTGCACTGTGAGTAGGAATGCAAAAGGGGACAGCAGCTATGGATGCAGTATGGTGGCTCCTCAAAAATGAAAAGTACATTTGCCATACTATCCAGTAATTCCACTTTGGGTGTATACCCCAAAGAATTGAAAATAGGGTTCAAAGACATATTTGTACACCTGTGTTCCTTAGTAGCATTATTCACAATAGCTGAAAGTTGGAAGCAACCCAGATGTCCATCCATGAAGGAATGGGTAAACACAATGTGGTTGTACATACAGTGGAATATTATTCCTCCTTAAACAGATAGGAAATTCTTTTTTTTTTCAAATATAATTTTTAAAATTTATTTTTCACTGGAGGATGATTGCTTTGCACTGTTGTGTTGGTTTCTGCCATACATCAACATGAATCAGCCATAGGCATGCATGTGTCCCCTCCCTCTTGACCCCTATCATCCCCCTACTCTATCCCACCCTTCTAGGTTGTCACAGAGCACCGGGTTGAGCTCCCTGCATTACATAGCAAATTCCTACTGGTGATCTCTTTTATATATGGTAGTATATATGTTTCAATGCCACTCTCTCAATTCATCCCACCTTCTCCCTCTCCCTCTGTGTTCACAAGTCTGTTCTTTAAAAGAGACAGGAAATTCTGATGTATGCTATAATGTGGAGGAGCACTGAGGACATTATGCTCAATGACATAATCCAGTCACAAAAAAACATGCTATGACTCCATGTCCCTGAAGTACTGAGAGGAGTCAGCTTCTTAGAGACAAAGTAGAATGGTGGTTTGCCAGGGGCTCGAATGAAGGGTAAAACTGTTGATTGTTAACAGAGAGGCAGTTTTAGTTTTCTTCATAGGAAAGAAAAGAAAAAAGACGTGAAAAGAGTTGCTTAGATTGGTTGCATGACAATATAAATATACCTAACATCATTGAACTGTAAAGTTAAAAATGGTTAAGATGGTAAATTTTAAGCTATATGTAATTGACCACCATATTTTAAAATTACTGCCAATAAGCAGAAATAGACCCAACTTCACAGAGTTGCTGGCAAACCAATGGTGACTTAATATAAATCAACACACAGCCCTCCTCTGAGGACACCAAAATCCACGGATTCTCTAGATCCTTACAGTCACTGGGCATCCACAGAGGAGGAACCTGCAGAATCAGAGGGTCCACACTACACAGGAGACTGACATCAGTGGTCCTCACACCGTAGACCCTGTTCCGGGGGAATCTTGATACTGTTTGAGCATCATTTGCTCGAAAAAAATGAGTCTTAGAATCTCCATGGTCTGATCCAACCCCCTGCATCACCAATTCCCACATAAACCTGACAATTCCCAGCTCCTGTTTTCATCTGGAAAATGAGTCTTCCACCCTCAGTCAGGAGCTGGACTGACCCCCTCCACTCAGGGATTACAGAGTTCTCTTTGGGAGGATGTGAACTCAGCACCCAGTCTCCTACAGAAGAGGGTGACCCGAGACTTACTGGATCCTTGGAGCAGAGCCTGGAGACCTGGGTCAGTCAGGGAGGCTGAGGGTAAGTCAGGCGGGACTGGAGCTGAGACCTCTCTAAGGACCAAAGCGGGGAGTCCTGAGTGCAGAAGATGGCCGTTACCCTCTGCGTTGTTAGGGTGGAGATGAAGCTGGGCGGGCCGGGAGCATCTGCCATGTAGCTATCAGCCTTGACCCTTCTGTGGTTACTCTCAGGGAGTGGTTCTGAGATGATTTTTTTTTTAATTTTATGTTATTATTCATAACATAAAATTGACCATTTTAACTATCTTTAAGACTTCCCTGGCAGCTCAAATGATAGAACGTTTGCCTACAATGCGGGAGACCCATGTTCGATCTCTGGGTCTGGAAAATCCCCTGGAAAAGAAAATGGCAACCNACTGCCTTTACTTAGTGGCCAAGTCTTGTCTGATTCTTTCATGACCCCATGGACTGTAGCCCATCGGGCTCCAATGTCCATGAGATTCTCCAGGCAATAATATTGGAGTGGGGTTGCCATTTCCCCCTCCAGGGGATCTTCCCAATCCAGGGGTCAAACCCACATTTCTTGCATTGACAGGCAGATTCTTTACTGCTGAGCCGCCAGGGAAGCCCAATCATAGACATGGCATTAAAATCTAATTTTCCACTCCTAGTAGTTTAACAAAATTATTTTTCCCGATCAAATACTGTTGTCTCCCTTTAATAATTTTTGGTAAATAAAAAGTTCCCCATCTTGGGTCGTGTAAAGTATTACATGTATGTGTGATTCTTTTTTTATGCAGCTCATGAAATATACCTGAGCACTTATTGTATTCCAGACACTGTTTTAGGTGCTACAAAGGAAATGGCAGTCAGAAGTGTGATGGGAGTGACTGTATCTCCCCACTTTCAAATTCATATATTGAAGTACTAAACCCTAGGACCTTGGATTATGACTCTATTTGGTGGTGAGAGGGTAACAGGCAGGAAGGCCAGGGGTCTCCAAATGGAGGAAATAGGCTGAAAGTGTCAGACATTTTTTTTATCTCTCTCTTAAGTGGCAGGAGGAAACAGACTACAAGTGTCAGATTTTTTTCCCCCTTGTCTATATAAATTTAAAAGGAGGTTTCTTTCAAAATTCTGTGTTGCCATGACGACACCTGATTCCACCTGAACTTATCTTTTCTCAAACCTTGAGCTAAGGAATGCATTTTTCTTATGGAAATGTTTTTCTTACACTATGTTAAACTATGTATTTACCTTAAACCCTGTCTTCAAGTCAGTTCCAGCTAAGACTCAGAACTGATAATGGCTCAGCAAACCAGTATGTTTTACTCATACAATTATTCTCCTATGTTACGGAAAGTATATATTTGATTGGAAATCTTCCCTTCTTCAAGATTCACGTCAATCATTTTATAGCCCAGGATAACTGATATTGTGCCAATGTTATCTCAAAATGCACTTTGTGTATGAGGGGCCTGGTACCACTCTGAGTTTTGAGACATTTCCTTTCTCTAATTAGCAACCTGCTAGTAGCTATATAACTTCCTGCTAAAGACTAGCAGGGGGGCACTCTTTTTGCCCCCTTCTGATGCCTATGTCAGAAGCTTTGTCTATTTCTTTTATACTTTAATAAAACTTTATCACACAAAAGCTCTGAGCGATCAAGCCTTGTCACTGGCCTGGGATGGAATTCCTCTCCTCCAGAGGCAAAGAATCCTGGCATCTTTCATGGTTCAGCAGCAACCTTTCAGTGGTAGTGTTGCAGGAAGGGGGACTCCTTCCAGGGCCCAAAACTGGGCTCTTGTCTAACACTCGGAAAAGAATTGTCTGAGGAGACACGTGCTGACAAAGCAAGAGATTTTATTGGGAAGGGCACCCGGGTGGAGAGCAGTAAGGTAAGGGAACCCAGGAGAACTGCTCTGCTGCATGGCTCTCAGTCTTGGGTTTTATGGTGATGGGATTAGTTTCCGTGTGGTCTTTGGTCAATCATTTTAATTCAGAGTCTTGGTGGTGCACGCATCGCTCAGCCAAGATGGATGCTAGCGAGAGGGATTCTGGGAAGTGGACAGACTCGAGGTGTCTCCTTTGGACCTTTCCCGAACTCTTCTGGTTGGTGGTGGCTTATTAGTTCTGAATTCTTTATCAGGATCTCCCGTCATAAAACAACTCATGCAAATGGTTACTATGGTGCCTGGCCAGGGTGGGCAGTTTCATCAGTGTGGTTCCCCTAACAACTCCCCCCGGAGAGACTTCATACTCAAGATACTTCTTGGGAATTGAGGCAGAGGTTTCTTTCTTCTATATTTTCTTCCTGTTGTACATGGGTGTAGGCCTGCCTAGCAGAGCAGAAATCTTTCTCTACCAGATCTAAGTCAAGGTATTTTTTGCCTGAAACCAGCATTCACCCTTGTAATAACAGCAATTAAGTGTGAAACTGTTGGCCACTCTCAGAGATAAAATAGACAGGGCCAAGCAGGAGACTTAACAGGATGGTTATCTCTGGTCCCTGGAAACAGAAGGCAACATTTGGAGTGAGAGTTGCAGGGTTTGTGATCCTTTTTGATTGGTTGGTGGTGAGGCAACAGAGCTGTGTGCCAGGAATCTTGTGTTCAGTCTGAAGTTACCATCCTCCACCTGGGTGGGGGCTCCAGTTCTGTGGAAGAACTCAAAGACATTGTTATGCATATTTCTTTGAGTAGGAACCAGAACTCTGTCTGGAGGCTGTACCAACCTTTGATTGTTTCTCCTGTTTCTGTATCCCCTCCCTTCCCCGATTAGCAATTGTTTGAATCCACCCTTTGGAACTCAGGGAAGGTCAAGGAGGCTGAATGAAGCTTATATCCTACAGACAAGAAATGGAGAACACAGAACAGATCTCTACTCCAGAGCCACAGAGTCTACTCTGTTTTAATTTGGGGAACTAGGCAACTATGACTGTGATAAGTTCCTGTCAAAATGGAGCATAGGACTGCCTCAGCTTGGAGTATAGACACTGAATTGCAAGTATTTCTGAGTTCCAAGTTCTAGATCTGAGTCTTGTATGATTAAAATCTCAATCCTTTGGTCTGTCATTTTGGTGTAACCGAATTAGAAGTAGTTGGAGGAGTGATAACTGGAATTTAGTAGACAAAATAAATCTCATTTCTTTTTAGAAGAATAGGCCTGAAACCCAGTCTGGATCTGGCATTTCAGGGAGACTTGTAGCCAGGTAGCCAGTTGCCTAGTTTTATAAAAAGTAAGGGTACTAGCTTCCAGCAGACATTGTCATTCAAGTCTGACACGACTCAGAAAATTCAAGTGTTTAGCATACAAGGTCTAATCTGAAAGAACACCCATAGCATCACCTAGTTATTTCCTAGGATATCTGAGCCATAGCTACTCTATTTTGACTTCTAATTGTAAACTTTTCCTTAATAGCCAAAGCAGATTTCACTGTTAATGACATCAGTGTTTCTCTAGGTATGAGAAGATGCAAGAATTGGGACTCATAAAATCTTCTCCTGAAAAGATCTAACTATCTGAAGGCCTGTTCTGCCAGTTTTTCCCAGAGCACAGAGTGCCTCATTCCTGATTTTCACCCTGAACTACTTTTGTTATGCCCAGAGTCCGAGTCCCTAAAACCGAGAGAATAAGACGTCCACAGCAATGCAAAAGCATAAAGGGGTTTTATTTCTAGCTCGAGCTAGGGCTCAGGTCTCATCCAATGAGGTAGAATCTGACAAGAGCCCTGAGCTCTGAATCACAGCTGCTTATATACAGGCAGTCCTTTGTTTCAGAAGCAGGGTAGCTGGCATTAAATGATTGGCTAAGCAATACGTGTACACGCGAAGTTTGAACCTTGCGTCCCATTCGGATTGGCTCAAGCTAGGTGCGGATGAGGACTCTTCTGATTGGTTTGGGGTTATAATTCCCGGAAGCACTGGAAGCATGACTCAGGTGTTATTTTTGGCCTAGTGCAGCTTGCTGAGCCTGTCATGGCTTGGGTGAGGTCCTAACACTTTCAGGGGCATTGAAAGTCGGCAGTTGCAGTGGCCATGATTTAATCTTTGTAGATGTAGATGGCATGTGTCAGTCTTCAGTTGGCAGAGCCCCTTTTTGCTCATAAACTTGACCATGATTTTGAGGGGGGCATCTCATGACCATTTTATCCCATGGTGCTGAGAATGTCCATTCTCAGGTTTGGCAAAGATTCTGTTGACAGGCCACACAATGTGCTGTTACTGGACTAGGCCATAGAACAGTATCCAAAATTCTCTGGACCACCTATCTTACTAGCCTCTTGGTCCAAGAAAATATTCCCTCTTGTTGCTTCTTCCCATATCTAGAGTTATGCTGTTACCATCATCGATCTCACATGGGACTATATATTATTCTATTAGAGGCCTCAGACACACATTTGACAGTGTAAGAAACAGCAGTTTTGTAAAACAGGTGAAATACAAATAACATAGCCAACAGTATTAGTAAAGTCACAAGTAAGACTTAAGAGCTTCCATTAGATGTAGCCCAATATATCTCAGGTCATCTGACTTAGTCTACTCTGTAGAATCTTTATCTTCCAGGGAAATATTGGGACCACTATCTATAAGGCACATAGCCCAGTTTTCTAGTGTTACGATTATCCTTAGTATGATTTAATTGTTTCCAACACAGAGGAGACTTTAAACCTAAACTACCATAGCCTGGTGTTATCTACATAAATCCATCCCATAATTGTGGGAGAGTTTTTCCTCCTTTGCTGAAACTTTCCTTGTTGCTCTGATTGAGCTTGAGTAATAGAAAAAAGCTCAAATTTATGGCCAGAGTCAGAGCAGGTATTATTAATTGGCCTGGTGAGGGGCTCTCATCTAGTAATATCACAGTGACCTGATGTCGTTGTCTTCTCATCCTGGTGTAGTGTAGTTTCTCCTGATAAAAAAGTCCTTCCATCTAGATTGGAGACACTCCCTTAAATTATGTCTTTTTCCAGTCCTGGTTGTAGGTCATGAGGCATCTGATCTTCATCCAAAGATAGATTACTGAGATAAGCTTTAGAAACAAACTTAGGGTTTTTTTTTTTTTAAAGAATTTAATTAAATTTTACATTAATATCACATAACAGCAAAGAACTATTTAAGAAATGAGTCTTACTACATGTAGACCTCCATTAACAAACTAGGATTTAACATTTATTGAAACATTTTTTTCCCTAAAATTACCCTCATTTTTATCAGATATAACCAAATTAAGGCCAGTTTGTTTGCAAAATAGGTCTGTTCTCACTAATTTTGGTCTGATGATTTATATAACCATACTGATCACTGACTTTTTATTTGCTGAAACATTTATAGAGTCTCAGACTGAACTTTTAAAATAAAACAGGGCTGGGAAACTCACACCAAAGGCTTATCACAGATTTTGCCTAACAAATCTAGGTGAATTCTTCCCTTTTTAAGGTCTCAAAAATTTCTTGAGATTTTTGTATCCGTGAGATAACCTTCCTAACTCATTTGATAAACTTACTGGAAACCTAAGAATTTCCCATTTTTGGAGCAGTCAGATAAAGAGAAAATATTTTGTTTTGTTTATAATATACAATTTTACCAAAGTATTGTCATAATTAGTTTGAGAGGAAGGTTTTCCCTACTTCCGGAAAACAGAAGAGTCAAACCCGTAATTTTTCAGACAGAAGCCATGAAAGTTATAAGCATATTCACTGGTTCATTCAGTCCTTTTGTTAACTTTTGTGGAGTCATCAGGTTTTCCATTAGAATACCAGGACATATCAGACTGTTAAGAACTCCATATAATTTCTAGGATATCTGTATTAGTAATTTTACCATACACTATAACATGAGCGGATTTATTACTCCTTTGATAATCTTTTTCATGTAATTTAACCAACCAAATAAACAGTTTCAGGGGCCCTCTGAAGCACGCCAAAGTTAGCTAGAGGTCAAAAGAACTTCAAAAGAATTCGATTTAGGAAGTTTTATCGAAAAGATCAATTAAAAGGGTTTAGAACATTTGGTCAGATTTAGTCAACGTGGATGGGTGTATCATTTAGCTTGTTGATATGTCGCAATGGGTGTAAATACCAAGGCTCAAGGTCTAGTGAAAGTCAGCTCTGCCATCTTGGACCTATTGGCTCTAACCAGTTTTCTTATGGCTGTGTCATTCCGAACAAAACCCATTTATCTAACTAATTGTAATCCAATTTTAGAAAATCTTGATCATGCATAACTCTTTTTAGTATTTTTCCTACCCCATCCCCCCCCGTATTTTAAAACTGAAAACACCCTTTCTACTTTGCTTTAGCAACCAAGAACTAACTTTTATATTAGCATTTTATAGATTGGTGAGCATAAATACCAGTGATAATTTCTAAAACCCTTGCTTTCTTAGAACATTTTAGGATGACACCAAACATTATTCAATTATAGTCCCAAATCTCTTTGTTTCTCTGTAAAAGGAAATTCGCGTTTAGTCATAAATGTTTCAAAACATTATTTTATTTGGAAATGACCTAACTATTCAATAGACTTCTAACACTTAGCACATTTGGCACAACCCTTAGAAATTTAAGTTATGCCAATCTGGAGAGACTATCTTAGATGGATATTTCTAAAGAATAATTTATTCTTCAGTTCAGTGCAGTGGCTCAGTCGTGTCCGACTCCTTGTGACCCCATGAATCGCAGCACGCCAGACCTCCCTGTCCATCACCAACTCCCAGAGTTCACTCAGACTCATGTCCATCGAGTCAGTGATGCCATCCAGCCATCTCATCCTCTGTCGTCCCCTTCTCCTCCTGCCCCCAATCACTCCCAGCATCAGGGTCTTTTCCAATGAGTTAACTCTTCACATGCGGTGGCCAAAGTACTGGAGTTTCAGCTTTAGCATCATTCCTTCCAAAGAAATCCCAGGGCCGATCTCCTTCAAAATGGACTGGTTGGATCTCCTTGCAGTCCAAGGGACTCTCCAGAGTCTTCTCCAACACCACAGTTCAAAAGCATCAATTCTTCAGTGCTCAGCTTTCTTCACAGTCCAACTCTCACATCCATACATGACCACTGGAAAAACCATAGCGTTGACTAGACGGACCTTTGTTGGCCAAATAATGTCTCTGCTTTTCAATATGCTATAGGGAAGGAAAAAAATATCGCTAGTTTGTTTCCTCCTGCCGCTTAAGAGAGATAAAAATGTCTGACACTTGCAGCCTATTTCTTCCATTTGGAGACCGCTGGCTTTCCTGCCTGTTACCCTCTCAATAGGCTGCATTGCAAGGAAGATTCTTAATCACTAGACCACCAGGGAAGTCCCTCCCCTTCTTTTTAAATGCTGAATAATACTTTGTTTTTCGTATATACCATATTTGGTTTGCCTATTCTTTGGTCAATGGATATTCGGGTTGCTTTCATGATTTAAATATTATGAATAAAGCTGCTATGAACATGAGTGTACAAATATCTCTTCCAGGGTATGATTCCAACTCTTCTGGGTATGTCGTCAGAGGGAGAATTGCTGGATCCTATGGTTCTAAGATTTTTATCTGCTTGTTCCTAAAGGAGATCAGTCCCGGGTGTTCATTGGAAGGACTGATGATGAAGCTGAAACTCCAGTACTTTGGCCACCTGATGCGAAAAGCTGACTCATTTGAAAAGACTCTGATGCTGGGAAAGATTGAGGGCAGGAGGAGAAGGGGACGACAGAGGATGAGATGGTTGGATGGCATCACCGACTCAATGGACATGGGTTTAGGTGGACTCCGGGAGTTGGTGACGGACAGGGAGGCCTGGCGTGCTGCAGTTCATGGGGTCGCAAAGAGTCGCACACGACTGAGCTACTGAACTGAACTGAACTGAACTGTGATGGAGAAGATGTTCACATGTTGAGGAAAGGGGACGTCATTCTGGCTCATCCACGATTCAGCCTGAACTGTGTGTGAACTAAGGCAGCCTGTCAGACCCTCACAGCTCATCTGCTTTAACCACCGAGGGAAAGAAAACCTGCAAATCCCTTCTCATGGTGTCCAGGTTAACACTCCCTGGAAGATAAGGTTCCCTTCCCAGAAATCAGAGTCCTGCTGTCTCACTGTCTATGTACTAAGTCTGTCTCTTTTGAAACCTTGAAACGCTGTCGTGCTGATGTGTGAGCTTTGTTTGCATGAGGTGTAAGACTGTGCTGGAAACCATGTTTCAGCAGAGCAGTTTCTCAGAGCTCTCGGAGAGGCTGCCCCCTAAGCTATAGTCTTCAGTGTGAGTCAAATACAACCTTTCCATCTCTACTGTGTTTCTTGATTATTTCCAGGGACACTTGAATTCACTGATCATCAAGGACCCTAAGTAGAACAGGAGACCCACTCACACTCCTACTCTCTCCAAGTCCTCTTATACGACTCAACTCCCCACAGCCTGCACCTGACCTGAGACACTCCCTTGTGGGGGACTGACCCCCAAGCCCAGCTGGACCCCAACCAGGAGAAGGGGAGTTTACAACCTCTGATGTGAATTCAAGCAACAAAGGTATTGAACAAGTGTCGTGTCTGCAGCCTGCCTTGCACAAAGGGATGGAAGAGGATCCCAAGGAGTCTGTTTTCTGGGGAGACTGAGCACCAAGGCAGGGAAGGGAAATATGCGGTAAGAGGTCAAAAGCACTACGTCTCACAGAAGGAAGAAAATCAGGAGTCGGAGGGGAGGGATGAGCGAGTAGCGAGGGGTTAGTGAGTGGACAAGATTCTGACATACAAGTGATGCACGTGCTAATATACCAGTCAGGAACTCACTGTGGGGTTGCCATATCATAGCTGAAGCTTCCATTAATCCCCCCCCCTTTTTTTTTACTGTGAAGTAGTGGTCCGGGTTTACTTATTTGCACGTGGAAGTACACTTGTCTGGTCACTACTGTTGATGAGACTATCTTTTACCCATTGTATTGTCTTGGTTCCCGTGGGTAAAATGAACAATAAGGTATTTGTCTCCGGACTGTCAATTCTATCCCATTGGTCTACGTGTCTATCCTTGAAAAGCCAACTCCACAAAAGGAATGAAGCAGCTTCCGGTGTTGTGGCGAGTTTCAGTTGGTTGTGTGGGGATGCTCTTGAACCCAGAGTTGTTAGGAAGATTACTTTATAGGAAAAACATCCGAGATGCAACGGATGCAGAAAGAAGCCTTCTCTGAGGTTCTCTCATCTGACTCAAAGCAGAGAATTCTAGGAATTAAAGTGGCAATAAATTGCTTAGTGGAGAAGCTGCTCCCAAGAGGATGAAGGTGAGTAAAACTGTGACTATAATTCTATACTATGCTTTTATATTTGTAGTAGACACCCCCTGCAATCTTTGGTGGTTAACTTCAGCTGGGGTACTGTTGTTTCACGGTGGAGTTACTTTCTGGGATTTTCTCTGTCTTTGAATCAGTACACTGATTTCACTGATTCACACTCCTTCTGTTCCCTCTTGTGGGATAATTCTCTTTAGTAATTTTGAATTGACTGTTAAGCGTGTCTGCCTGGGTCTCGGCTGCTGCAGAGTCTTTCCCTAGCTGTGGTGCTCGGGCTTCTCCCTGCGGCGGCCCCTCTTGCTGCAGGGCACAGGCTGCAGTAGCTGCCGCCTGTGGGCTTGGTTGCCCCGTGGCACGTGGGGTCCTCGCAGACCGGGACTGAACCTGGGTCCTCTGCCTTGGCAGGCAGATTCTTAACCACCGAGCCACCAGGGAGGCCTTGTGGGAGAATTCTTGAACTTTTCTGTCTCTCTGCCCTGACAACCCACCAGGCTGCCTCCTGGAACCTGTCCCTGGATTTCCAGAAGCTGGCTCTGTAGCTCCAGGCTGCGGGCGCCCTCGCCTAGAGCGGGGACTGGTTTTCTGAGCCTGCTTCCGGTCTACCTGAGCTCCCCAGGATGTTGCAGGGGGAGGGTCCCACAAGGAGCCCCCGGAGAGTAGAGGGAGTTGTGGAACCAGCGCTCGGAGCACTTAGGGTTCCTGTGGATGCAGCAGAGAGATTTCCCGGTGTGGTGCTCCCAGAGGCGTGCGGTTGGACTCCCTGAGAAAAGCAATCCCTTTCACGCCCTTTGACATGTTTATCTGCATCTTTCCAAATAGTTTTCCTCTCCCTCCTCATGGAGGCCCCGTCTCTGGTCTCTGGTGCTGCTGTGATGTCCTTCTCAGGTGTCTGCTCTGATGTCCTGCAGAACTCGGGTAGCTGAGCACTCACCCATCAGTCCCCTTTTCTGTGGGGGGATGTGTCCTTGCGTGGGGGAGGGGAAAGGTTCTCTCACCTCCATTTTTCTTTGACCAGACTTGTTTTTCTTGGAGTGCCAGAACCTCTCTGCAGGAAAGCTGACCTTTTGCAAGTCCTCTCACACATGAGAATCTGCCAGGGCCAGAACCCGTGTCTCCTGCCTTGGCGGGCAGAGTTACCACTGAGCCACCAGAGAAGCCCCATATGAAACATTTTTTGACCTCTAGCTCTTCTGGAGATTTTCCAGAGAGCTCCTGAAACATCTCAAGGAACGATACTGACCTCATTACAATTAGGCATACTGGCACATATAATTACATGGGTACCATCAGCAGATCCCCTGGAAGAGTGCAGGGCAACCCACTCCATATCCTTGCCAGGAGAATCCCATGGACAGAGGAGCCTGTCGGGCTACAGTCTGTTGGGTCTCAAAGAGTCGGACATGACGGAAGTGACTATGCACCCACGTGTTGTCAAATAAGTGATGATAAAACTTCTTAGGTTATATTGGAAGGATAAGGTTATTAATATGTGTTCTAAAAATTATATGAAAATCCTCAAAAGCTCATATGTCCTGGCAAATTATCAGTCACAATTCAGGATATTATCTTAAAACTTTGAATGTTACAGAAATAACCAAAATTCTCTTCTTTTTTCTTACTTTGATTGTTATTTAATTTTCCATCAACAGAGCCAAACACCCCAGCTCTGAAATTCCTGTCTTGCTTAGGTTATGGAAGGACTCATCCTGTGTCTTATTTCTCCATTTCTTTGCCAAGCCTTTAGAGGGTTAGAAGGAAGGTTAGGTGATGTTTCCAGGTTCCCATGGCCAGTAAAGTGGGGAGGCATGGGGTGGAGGGAGAAGAATGTGTGACGTCTGGAGGGTGTCCATGTTGTACTCCTATCCCTGGAAAGACAGCAGACCCTCTGTCGTCTCCCAAACCCCTTCCTCACCTTCTTGCCCTGCTCACCACCACTCACTGACTTCCTGCAATCTGTGGGGACCACCCATTTCAACAACACACTCATGATATGCTCTTTCTCCTTCTTCTGACGATTGCCTTTCCCCCTCATCAATCTACACCAAGAATAATCATTTTAAAAATCTTTCTTTCCATGAGATGCCCACCTACATCAATCACTTCATGATTTTCATGTGAAAGTGAGATCAAATCAAGGGAAGAGGATCTCATCTCACAGAACCCTTCACCACCCTCTCCTCACCCTTTCTTTTCTCTTCTCTTCCCAATTTCTCTCTGCACTTTTTCTCTCCTGTGAAATGATCGAGCCATCACCAGCTATAGACATTGCTGTTGTTTAGTCTCTAAGTCATGTCTGACTGTTTTTTAACCCCCTGGACTGTAGCCTGCCAGGCTCCTCTGTCCATGGGATTTTCCAGGCAAGAACACTGGAAACAGTTGCTGTCTCCTCCTCCAGGGGATCTTCCCAATCGGCGGATTGAATGTGTCTCCTGCATTGGCAGGTAGATTCTTTACCCTGGAGCCACAGGGAAGACCAGTCATAGATTAGACATGGCCTTAAAGTATTTTTTTTCAGTTTCTCTTCCAAGTTGTTTAACAAAATCTCATTTCCCCCAAACAAATACTGTGGTCTCCCTTTGATAATTACTGGTAAATAAAAAGTTCCCCATCTTGGGTGCATGTAAAATATTATACATGTATATATGATTCTTTCATTAAATATCTCATCAAATAAGTGAGCACTTACTGTATTCCAGACACCGTTTTGGCCACTAGGAAGCAAATGGTGGTCAAAAGTGTGAAGAGGTGAATGCGTCTCCCTTGTTTCAAATTCATATGTTGAAGTCCTCATCCCCAGGACTTCAGAATGTGACTGTATTTTGTGAGGGGACTTAAAGAGGTAACGAAATGAGGACATGGGGATGGGCCCTAATGACGTTTGACTATACCCAGATGTCCAGAGGTTATTAGAATGCAGAGAGCAGACACAGACACCGAGGGGCGGCGGATTCAGCAAGTAGTATTACAGGACAGCTAGATACACTGACTTTAGATCAACAATGCACCTGAACACATATACTTCAGTGCATATCTTACATATACATCTTTTGTGCTCATTAACCATACATCTTTCAATAAATACATACACATGTACAAACATATGTCGTTTCATTGTGCTTTGCAGATGCTGCAGTTTCTGCAAACTGAGGGTTTGTGGCAACTCTGGGTTGTCAGATGACAGCTAGCATTTTTCAGCAATAAAATCCTTTTAAGTTAAAGTGTGTACACTTTTTAGACAGAATATATAGCACGCTGAACAGTGTAGTGTAAACATAAGTTTATATGCCCTGGGAAACCAGAGAATTTGTGTGACTCTCTTTATTGCCAGTTCTCTTTACTACGGTAGTCTGGAATCAGACCAGGAATATCTGAGGCATGCCTGCAGGGTCCTGTTGTGCTTGTTCAGTTGCTGAGTCGTGTACAAGTCTTTGTGAGCGCGTGGAATGCAGCACACCGGGCTCCTCTATCCTCCGCTGTGTTATGGAGAGATGTTCACGGAGTCCGTGATGCTGTTGTAGCCACGCGTTCTGGGAAACAAACTCACTCAGAAGGACAATGCACTTAGTGGAGTGCAGTTTATTACACGGGCGGGCCCAAGGCAGAGTCTCCTCTTAGCCATGAACCCTGACCAGCGTTTGTGAAAATCTTTTATACCCCATATGTACGTGTCTGAACCCACCACTCCAAATTCCTTGAGACTTACGTAAACCGAGGGAAATAGAATCCCAATAGCCCCATCATTCACGTGCTATGTGCTCATGTGCTCAAACAGCGAAACAATTAGCCAGTAATCAATAAACCTGAGGTTACACTCCAACTGATACAGAAAATGTATGGCCTGTCTGGAGGAAGGGGTGATTAGTATATGTTTTCTCTTAGGCGATGAGTAACCTAGATACAATCTTCAAGGTTCCCCTGTCTGGAGGGGGTCTTATCTTTCTGTTGTTGTTTTCATAGGCACTAAACACAGAGTTCAGAGTCCATTGGAAAGGTGGCCGAGCATGATCAGCATGAACAGGCTTAAGATGGAGTCCAGGCCCTGTGAATTCCTTCTTCAGTGCTATCTAAACATCTCATTGTCTGTTCCCTCATCTCCTCCGGCCCTCAGTCTTTCCCCAAATTAGAGTCTTTTCCATTGAGTCAGCTCTGCACATCCTGTGGCCAGAATATTGGAGCTTCAGCTTCAGCATCAGTCCTTCCAACGCATATTCAGGGTTGATTTCCTTTAGTGTTGACTGGTTTGCTCTCCATGCAGTACAAGGGACTCTCAAAGTCTTCCCCAGCACCACAGTTTTCAAAAGCATCAATTCTTCAGTGTTCAGCCTTCATTATGGCCGAACTCTCACATCCGTACATGACTACTGGAAAAACCATAGCTTTGACTAGACAGACCTTTGTCGGCAAAGTAATCTCTCTGCTTTTTAATATGCTGTCTAGGTTTGTCATAGGTTTCTTTTCAAGGAACAAGCGTTTTTTAATTTCAGGGCTACAGTCACCGTCTGCAGTGATTCTTGAGCCAAAGGAAAGTAAACTTGGCACTGCTTCCACTTTTTCCTCTTCCATATGCCAGGGGGTGATGGGACCAGAGGCTATGATCTTAGTATTTTCAAATGTTGAGTATTAAGCCAGGCTTTTTGCTCTCCTCTTTCATCTTCATCAAGAGGCTCTTCACTTTCTGTCATTAGGATGGTATCATCTGAGGTTGTTGATACTTTTCCTGGCAAGGTTGATTCGAGCTTGTGATTCATCCAGCCCAGCATTTTGCATGATGTACTCTGCACATAAGTTAAAGAATCGGGGAAAAACATAGAGCCTTAACATACTCCCTTGCCAGTTTTGAACCCTTCCACCGTTCCATGTCCGATTCTAACTGTTGCCTATGACCAGCATACAGGTTTCTCAGGAGGCAGGTCAGATGGTCTGGTATTCCCATCTCCTTAAGGATATTCCACAGTTTGTTGTGATCCACACAGTCAAAGGCTTTGGCATAGTTAATGAGGCAGAAGCTGATGTTTTTCTGGACTTTCCTTGCTTCCTTTGTGATCCAACAGACATAGGCAGTTGGATGTCTGGTTCATCTACCTTTTAAACCTAGCTTGTATCTGGAAGTTCTCAGTTCATGTACTGCCAAAGTCTAGCGTAGGATTTTGAGCATTCCCTTGCTAGGCTGTGAAATGAGCACAGTTGTATGGTAGTTTGACCACTCTTTGGCTTGCCCTTCTTGGGGCTGGAATGAAAACTGACCTTTTACTTCAAATTTATTGATGACCTAATATTTAAAGTGTAACTCTTACACAATTTAGGATTACTTATGTTTCCTCCTCAAGTGGCCAGCTCTGTGCTCACGCTGGAGATGGGAACAAGGAGTTGTTTCTCAGGTGCCAGGTTAACATTTTCTTTCACCCGCTGGTTATGTTCTTGTACTTTCTTTGTGAAAATCGGTCTTGCTGCACACTTAAGAAGCATGTAATTTTCTGTATGTACATCATGCTTTGAAAAGCTTACTTAAATATTATACAAAGTCACTTCATTCACTGGCAATAAACACAGGGTTGTAGATGCATACACCTTCACACTCCATAGTGGCTGAGTGTTCATGTAGCAGAAGACACCATCTATGTATGTAGGGATTCTACACAACATCTATTACCTTTTGTTAAGATGACCCAGCACTAAGGGTGTTTTTGTTAAGAGTCTGGGAGGTGGAGGCTGGTGGTTATTGCTCATCGTTCTCCTCTAAGCTGTGTCGGATGCCGTATCCAAAGTATATGAGAAATCCTAGTAAGGAAATGAGAAAATGAGAAGGATAAGGAGGACTTTTCCTGGTTACAAACGTCCACTAGGCCTCTTATTACGGTGGCCAAGAAGTTTAGGGGAGCTCAGTTTGGGACCCGTCACTCAAGAAGTCTCTTTACACCAGAAAGCCACTTACCAATCGCATTCCAGATGCCAAATATGGCCCAGGTCCCAGAAGTTATCTGCATCATCAAGTACATGTTCACAAAGATGCTCACCAGTGGGAAGACAGGCAGAGCAGGGACCTGTGGGCAGAGTCAGTTCATCCCTGACCACAGCCCAGACGTCTGAGTGAGAGACTCTACCCCACGTGGGCGAGAAGACCAGCCTTCAGGCTGTGTATCCAGTGCCTACTCAGACTGTGCATGTAGAGTACTGAGTGGGGATCAGGGAAGAGTCCGCTGGTTTTAGCAGTTCCCCTCACTCCCTGGATGTTTAGACCGTGAGGCATGTTCACTCCAGGTGGACAGTTTGGACACATAAGGACACTTACCTTAAAATAAAGAGGAATGGGGCTCTGTGGCTGCCTCCAGATGATGGCTGTGACCCCAATGATGAGCAGCAGCAGCAACACAACCACTGGTGTGAGCCCGGAGTCTCCAGAGAACCCCTGGCTGGACCACTGGACCAGGATCAGGCTCAAGATTATCATCAGGAGAACTACAGGGGTCAAGGTGGAGGAGAACAGGTTCAGCTTCAGCAGCTGAAGATTCAAGACCTGGGGTCACACCGCTCCCCAGGCTGCCCACCTCAGCAAGGGCCCTCGTACCACCAAGACTCCTCAGTTGACAAAATACACACCCCAATACCATACTGTCAATTTCAGGAAATGACCAAAGAGAAATCCCACTGCTCACCGAGTAGTGAGGTACATCCGTAGACAATCTGGCCAGATTTCCTAGTAGGGATGGTGCTGATAGGGAACCACAGACTCTTTAGAATGTTTGAGTTTCTTGCTTCAGGTTCAGAGTCTTGCATGTCAATTTCCTCCTCTGTGTTCTCATTCTTGCTTAAACGCTGATCTGGCTGGTACCTGAATTAGAGTTTAGGATCAAGACCATCCCCATGGAAAAGAAATGCAACAAAGCAAAATGGCTGTTTGGGGAAGCCTTACAAACTGCTGTGAAAAGAAGAGAAGTGAAAAGCCAAGGAGAAAAGGTAAGATATAAGCATCTGAATGCAGAGTTCCAAAGAATAGCAAGAAGAGATAAGAAAGCCTTCTTCAGTGATCAATGCAAAGAAATAGAGGAAAACAACAGAATGAGAAGACTAGAGATCTCTTCAAGAAAATTAGAGATACCAAGGGAACATTTCATGCAAAGATGGGCTCGATAAAGGACAGAAATGGTATGGACCTAACAAAAGCTGAAGATATTAAGAAGAGGTGGCAAGAATACACAGAAGAACTGTACAAAAAGGATCTTCATGTCCCGGATAATCATGATGATGTGATCACTCATCTAGAGCCAGACATTGTGGAATGTGAAGTCAAGTGGGCCCTGGAAAGCATCACTATGAACAAAGCTAGTGGAGGCGATGGAATTCCGGTAGAGCTATTTCAAATCCTGAAAGATGATGCTGTGAAAGTGCTGCACTCAATATGCCAGCAAATTTGGAAAACTCAGCAGTGGCCACAGGACTGGAAAAGGTCAGTTTTCATTTCAATCCTAAAGAAAGGCAATGCCAAAGAATGCTCAAACTACTGCACAATTGCACTCATCTCACATGCTAGTAAAGTAATGCTCAAAATTCTCCAAGCCAGGCTTCAGCAATACATGAACTGTGAACTTCCTGATGTTCAGGCTGGTTTTAGAAAAGGCAGAGGAACCAGACATCAAATTGCCAACATCCGTTGGATCATGGAAAAAGCAAGAGAGTTCCAGAAAAACATCTATTTCTGTTTTATTGACTATGCCAAAGCCTTTGACTGTGTGGATCACAATAAACTGTGGAAAATTCTGGAAGAGATGGGAATCCCAGACCACCTGACCTGCCTCTTGAGAAATCTGTATGCAGGTCAGGAAGCAACAGTTAGAATTGGACATGGAACAACAGACTGGTTCAAAATAGGAAAAGGAGTATGTCAAGGCTGTATATTGTCAGCCTGCTTATTTAACTTCTCTGCAGAGTACATCATGAGAAACGCTGGACTGGAAGAAACACAAGCTGGAATCAAGATTGCCAGGAGAAATATCAATCACCTCAGATATGCAGNAACTAAAAAGCCTCTTGATGAAAATAAAAGAGGAGAGTGAAAAAGTTGGCTTAAAGCTCAACATTCAGAAAACGAAGATCATGGCATCCAGTCCTATCACTCCATGGGAAATAGATGGAGAAACAGTGGAAACAGTGTCAGCCTTTACTTTTTTGGGCTCCAAAATCACTGCAGATGGTGACTGCAGCCATGAAATTAAAAGACGCTTACTCCTTGGGAGAAAAGTTCTGACCAACCTAGAAAGCATATTCAAAAGCAGGGACATTACTTTGCCGACTGAGGTCCATCTAGTCAAGGCTATGGTTTTTCCTGTGGTCATGTATGGATGTGAGAGTTGGACTGTGAAGAAGGCTGAGCGCCGAAAAATTGATGCTTTTGAACTGTGGTGTTGGAGAAGACTCTGGAGAGTCCCTTGGACTGCAAGGAGATCCAACCAGTCCATTCTGAAGGAGATCAGCCCTGGGATTTCTTTGGAAGGAATGATGCTAAAGCTGAAACTCCAGTATTTTGGTCCCCTTATGTGAAGAGTTGAGTCATTGGAAAAGACTTTGATGCTGGGAGGGATTGGGGGCAGGAGGAGAAGGGGACGACAGAGGATGAGATGGCTGGATGGCATCACCAACTCGATGGATGCGAGTCTGAGTGAACTCTGGGAGTTGGAGATGGACAGGGAGGCCTGGTGTGCTGTGATTCGTGGGGTCGCAAAGAGTCGGACACGACTGAGCGACTGAACTGAACTGAAGGCAATATTAACAGCAGTCCCTAGTTAGCCAATATCACACAGCCTATTCCACATCTGTCCTCTCTTAAGCAGAGCAGGACTTTTAGAAGATAGCATGAAGGCAGAAGACAGTTACCTCCCAACTAATCCCCAAGACTCCTTACCAAGGTACAGTGGGGTCTCACCTGAGGACAAGAACAGAAATTGCCACCAGGGAGTAAACGAGCAGGGTCCCGACTGAGACGAGATCCACAAGATCTGTGTACTTGAACAGTAACGCCATGAGCCCTAGAATGAGTGCACAAACAAGGCGGGGAAGGGAGTGAGAAACAGCTGGAAATATGTAAGTTACAGCTTGGATTTCATTTTTTTTTTAACCTGTAATATTTGCAGCAGACAGCATGGCTACGACACGGATGCCTGTGCGGACATGGAGCCGGGTAAGTACTCGGAAAAGGAGCCCGTCCTCTGCCATCGTGTAGATCAAAGGAGGCATTCTCCACACGGCACTGTGGAGTCTAGAAGGGAAGATGGAAACATATAAGGAAGTGGAGAAGCAGGACAGACCGGGACATCTGCTCTCTTGTCGGCTTGGGGTAAGGGGTTTCTCTGTCTTCTCTACCAATCTTAAGGGTTGTCAGATATCTGAGCATCTGACAGTAGACAGGGAGAAACCCGTGGCACTGACCTGGATATAAGAGCACAGAGGGTGCCAATAGTCACAAAGTATCTGGCGGGGAGCCACAAAGTATGGAGAATGGATTGCGGCAAAGGGTTATGAGGCTGAATCAGGTAGTAGGGCACTATGAGGGTGAGTGCCATTGAGACACCAGAGTAAGCCAAAAAGCAGATGAAGATTGTGATCAAGATGCTCCAGGGGATGGAACGACGAGGATTTATAGCTGCTCCCCCTGCAGAAAGGGAAGAAGTGTTGAGTCAGGAAAACATACTGGGAAAAGTCCCCTTCCTTGTACTCCACACTCAGGTTTCCCTAAAGCCAGGGGCAGCCAGTCTGTTCCCAAACCTCAGATGGGACACACAGTGGCCCTGTTACCTTTAGTGGCAAGAACATCAACACCAAAAAAATAGTAGAAACATGTAGCTGTTCCCTGGAGAATCCCTTCAAAGCCGAAAGGTGCAAACCCTCCGGAACCCAGAGGGCCCAAGCTACGGTGAGAGAAGGAGAGAGAAAGAATGCGGGTGAGGTGAGTTCAGCCATCTCTGCTGAGCTTCTCCCTTCATACCTCAAGTCTTGGGCTCCGGAACTTGCTTCATCTGGACCCATCAGCCCAGATATCTTTAGTCCACACCATACCAGCTTTGCATGCCCTTCACCCATATATTATGGCCAATATTACCCTCCTAAGCCATAGATGTCTCTGGATCCAGATGTGTTCAGTATGTAGTCCTGTTCTGTGAGCCTCCAGTTATGCAGCTCCCCCTTAACGAAGCCAGTGATGATGATGAAAATGAGAACCAAAATGTTTATTCCTATGGATATTTTGGTAACCAGGATTGACTCACGAACTCCCAGAAGCAGTAGTCCTGTAATGATGTAATATGAAACACTCAAATTATTGATGCATTTATAGATATACTGGTCATAGAAACACCCTTTTTCAACAACACAAGAGATGACTCCTTACTTGGACATCACCAGAAGTTCAATACTGAAAACAGATTTATTATATTCTTTGTAGCTTAAGGTGGAGAGGCTATATACAGTTAGCAAAAGCAAGACCTGGAGCTGACTGTAGCTCAGACCATCAGTTCCTTAATGCAAAATTCAGGCTTAAATTTAAGAAAGTAAGGAAAACTACTAGACCATTCAGGTATGACCTAAATAAAATCCATTATAATTATACAGTGTAGGTGACAAATCGATTCAAGGAATTAGATCTGGTAGGCAGACTGCCTGAAGAACTAGGGACAGAGATTCCTAACTGTATATGAGGTAGTGACCAAAACCATCCCCAAGGAAAATAAATGCAAAAAGGCAAAATGGGGGTCTGAGGAGGCTTTACAAATAGCTGAGAGAAGATGAGAAGTGAAAGGCAAAGGAGAAAGGGAAAGATATAACCAACTGAATGCAGAATTCCAGAGAATAGCAGGGAGAAACAAGAAAGCCATCTTAAGTGAACAATGCAAAGAAATAGAGGAAAATAGTAGAGTGGGAAAGACTAGAGATCTCTTCAAGAAAATTGGAGATATTAAGGGAACATTTCATGAAAAGATGGGCACGATAAAAGACAGAAATGATAAAGAACTAACAGAAGCAGCAGAGATTAAGAAGAGGTGGCAAGAATACCCAGAACTATACAAAAAAATGTCTCAGTGGTCTGATAACCAAGATGGTATGGTCATTCACCTAGAACCAGACACCCTGGAGTGTGAAGTCAAGTGCGTCTTAGGAAGCAATAGTACAAACAAAGCTAGTGAATGGGATGGAATTCCAGCTGAGCTATTTCAAATCTTAAAAGATGATGCTGTGAAAGTGCTGTATTCGATACGTGAGCAAACTTGGGAAACTCAACAGTAGCTTCAGGACTCCTAGATCAGCTTTCATTCCAATCCCAGAGAAGGGCAATGCCAAGGAATGTTCAAACTACTGTAGCATTGCACTCATTTCACATGCTAGCAAGGTTATGATCAAAGTCCTTCAAGCTATGCTTCAGCAATATGGGAACCAAGAACTTTCAGATGTGCAACAGAGTTAAGAAAATGCAAAGGGCCAGAGATCAAATTGCCAACATGCTTTGGATCACAGGGAAAGTGGGGGGGAAATACAAATGAATCATATACTTCTGCTTCATTTGACTACACTAAAGATTTCGGCTATGTGGATCACAACAAACTGTGAAAATTCTTAAAGAGATAGGAATACCAGACCACTTTATCGGCATCCTGAGAAATCTATGCAGGTCAAGAAGCAACAGTCAGATGCAGACATAGAATAATGGACTGGTTCCAAATTGGAAGAGGAGTACATCAAGGCTGTATATTATCACCCTGCTTATTTAACTTACATGCAGAGTACATCATGCAAAATGCCAAGCTGGATGAAGCACAAGCTGGAATCAAGATTTCCAGGAAAAATATCAACAATCTCAGATATGCCGATGATACCACCCTAATGGCAGAAAATGAGCATAACTAAAGAGCCTCTTGATGAAAGTGAAATAGGAGAGTGAAAAAGCTGGCTTAAACTCAACGTTCATAAAGTTAAGACCATAGCATCTTGTCCTATCACTTCCTGGCAAATAGAAGCAGAAAAAGTGGCATCAGTGACAGATTTTCTTTTCTTGGGCTCCAAAATCACTTCAGACAGTGACTGCAGCCATGAAATTAAAAGACAATTGCTTCTTGGAAGGAAAGCTATGGCAAACATAGACAACATATTAAAAAACGGGGCCATCACTTTGCCTACAAAGGTCTGTATAGTCAAAGCTATGGTTTTTCCAATAATCATGTACAAATGTGAGAGTTGGACCATAAGAAGGCTGAGCACCAAAGACTTGATGCTTTTGAACTGTGGTGTTGGAGAAGACTCTTGAGAGTCCCTTGGACAGCAAGGGGAACAAACCAATCAATCCTAAAGGAAATCAACCCTGAATATTCATTGGAAGGACTGATACTGAAGCTCCAAAACTTTGGCCACCTGATGGACATAACTGACTCATTGGAAAAGATTCTGATGCTGGGTAAGATTGAGGGCAGGAGGAGAAGAGAGTGACAGGGAATGAAATGCTTGGATAGCATCACTGACTCAATGGACATAAATTTGAGCAAACTCCAGAATATAGTAGAGGACAGAGGGGCTTGGCATACTATAATCCATGGGGTTTCAAAGATTTGGATATGACTTAGTGACTGAACAAAAACAGGAAGCAGAGAAATAGTTGCTCAGGGCTGGCAGTTGGTGGTGGTGGACAAACAGACAGTGATTGCTCAGTGGGCACAGAGGTGTTGAACATGTTTGGAACCAGATGGAGGTGATGGTTGCCCAACATTACAGATGTGCTTAATGCTACTGAACTGGACACTTTAAGATGGTTAATTATTGTGGCAATCTTCTCAGAATACATGTCTAACAAACCAAGATGTATGCCTTAACCTTACACAATGTTGTATGTCAGTTATATTTGACTGAAGCTGGGAAAAATTACAAAGTGGTTAATTTTATGCTATGTGAACTTCCTCTCAATTAAACAAAATCTTTGGCCTCAGTACAAAGGAAGACTTGTTTGTCTAAGTAAATGATTCTCAGCTTGGGGTAATTTTATTCCCCAAGGGACATTGGCACTGTCTGGAGACACCCTGATTGCCAGGGTTGGGGGTGGGTGGGTGTCACTGGTATCTAGTGAGCAAAGGCCAAAGATGATACTCAACACTCAATAATGATTAAAAAAAGAAATTAGAATTCACAGGACAGTCCCTTCACACCAAAGAATGATAAGCCCAAATTGTCAAAAGTGTCAAGGGTGGAAAACAATGGTCTATGTCTTAGCTTCTGTCTCAAGACCCTTCTTTCTATTTCTAATCCCTCACCATTCTGCCACATCAAGACTTTCCTACACCAGCTCCCACACCACACCCCACTCTTCCCATCCTGTTTTTGAGCTCTGTGTCACCTGTCATCAGCAGTACCAGGCCCAGGGCAAAAATGTCTGCATATGTGGCCAGGGAGTAAGGCAGGCGCAGAGAGAAAGTTTCCTGTAATGCCTGAGAGATGTAATTCCCAATCACGCTGTCAAAGACGTAACTTGAGACCCTGGCCAAGACAGCAGTACCTGTAGAGGGCAGAAGAAGGAGCATTCATTGATAAATAAAAATTAATATGCCATAAGACCTAAAAACACAGATAAAATACCTGTATATAAAAATACCTGCTAAAAAATACAAAATATCAAAGAGTTTCTTTTCATGGGTTGGGGAGAGGAGACCCAAATGATTCACCAAAATGTCAGGTGTTTTAATATGTTAGGAGCCAATCAATGTTATACAAGAAAAGAAAACACGTAAGTGGGAATGGGAGGGCTTGGACAGGCATGAAATTTGAAATCAAGTGGTAAAGGAAAATCCCAGGAAGGCAACAACTGAGCAAAGACTTCACTATGGTGAGGGGATGAGCCTGTGGGACATGCCTCCCTCTCACCCATTCCCTACAGTTCCCTTACCTTCTGGGTTCATGGTCCATCATTTAAGCACCCAGGATAGAATTGAGTTGACTGCAATTGTGGGGTCTTCCTGACACTATTATCAACTTCCCTCCACGAGGCCAAGAATAAAGTGCTCATGAATGACTGAGAACCCAATCCCCCAACATAGTTTCCCAATCTTAAGCCCCACACCATTTGCTGGCCCATTGTCTCACCTGTAACTAAGGGAAGTATGGAGTTCCAGCCAATGATGAAGGCGTAGAGTTGACCCATCATGACATAGCTGTAGACATACGCAGAACCAGCGAGTGGTACCCAGGCCCCAAATTCAACATAGCAGAGTCCAGATAACATAGAAAACAGGGCAGCCACCAAGAACGAGATGATGGTTGCTGGCCCAGCTATGTATTTTGCCACTGCCCCAGCCAGAATGTACACACCAGCTATCAACATCCTGCCCACACCCATGACCACCAGGTTTAGGATGTTCAGAGGAGCCGCGGGTGTCTGAAACTTTTCTATACGTTCCAGCGGCTGCTTGCGGATGAGCTTCTGACCAAACTGGCGTACAAACTGAAGCAACATCCTAGACATAGTTGAGGAGGCTGCAGTCTGCTGAGAAAAGAAGACAGAAAGCCGTTAAGAATGCCCATCCGCCCTCGGCACTGAGGGTCCAGTTCTATGGAGTATGGAAGTGATGGGGAGCAGGTGGTAAAGGACACATTGGGCAAGCTCTCCATCTCTGAGATTTGGTTTCTACAATCATAGAGAAGACTTCTAATTGGTCTCAAAGTTACTGGAAAGTTTGCTTGAAAAGAAGTGAGATGGAGTGGATTGTCTCCCCAAATGTGCCCCTTTGATGGGAAATTGTTTTGAGCTAAAGTCAATTAAGACCCATCAGACTCAGGAGAAGCTCTTTACCTCTCCCTTAATTGTTCAAAATCATGCAGATTAGGGGACTATGCCAGGAAGAGAGCTATTACCACGGAGAACTTTTTAATCTCAGAAAGACTTACCTGCTTGGAGCGGGCAAACATTTGTTCACCAGGCACTTGCTCTTCTCATCCTTCTGTGGATGGTCTTCCTCCCATTTGAAGCCCAAGATCCCCACCCCTTTCTCTATAACTCAGGGGCTCATATAAGCCTCAATTGTCTGACAGTCTTTGAGCCTCAAAAATTTTTATGGGGCTCCTGTACATATTGAATGAAGTGTGTTCATCTGTCGTATGTCAACTGAATTGTTAGCCCAGCTGATGAATCCAGAAAGCCAAGTCTTCTGCCCCTATAGAAGCAGAAGCTTCCAACACAAAGCCTGGCACACCATAAGTGCTTAATTGGTATAAGTTGGATAAATAAGAATGCTGATTTTTGAATGGAAATCAACCAGCCCTGCTTGTCTGATTTTGCTGAAACTACATTTCACCTTTCTTCTCCTTTCCCCTGCAAAATAGGGCAGATTATCATCATTATTCCCTCTCCTCTTTGATAGGGGTGAATGAGTCTTTTAGGGGCTTGCTGAGCAGAGTGCTCAGACTCTGCACTTCTCTTCACCAAGGATCCTGAAACCTGGACGCTGTTTCATTGTTTGCAGAGTGACACAGAATAGTAAGTGTCCTGGGGCAGAAGGAGATGACATTTGAGGGGAGGCACAGAAGGACTGATGCTGAGGCTGAAACTCCAATACTTCGGCCACCTCATGCAAAGAGTTGACTCATTGGAAAAGACCCTGATGCTGGGAGGGATTGGGGGAAGGAGGAGAAGGGGATGACAGAGGGTGAGATGACTGGATAGCATCACTGATGCGATGGACCTGAGTTTGAGTGAACTCTGGGTGTTGCTGATGGACAGGGAGGCCTGATGTGCTGTGATTCATGGGGTCTCAAAGAGTCAGACACGACTGAGCGACTGAACTGCACTGAACAGACTCTAGCCCAGCTCAGTCAAAGCATCAATGTACAGTGGCCTCCCAAGTGCCTGGAGGGAGGGGGGGACTAATGTTCATTGTGAATCAGAAATGAAAAGACTGTGTTTCCTGCTGCTTTGGGACATGAAATGTCTTCTGCCTACACAGCTCTGCAGGGCTAGGCTGACCCAGTGACCACCAGTTTTTGTGAGGGGGGCTTCCACCCCTGATACTCCAAAGTCCAAGTTTAACATTTTGATTAAGAGCAAACATTCAAAGAGCCAGGAAACTGTGAATAGAACCTCGGTTCTGCAAACACTTCGGCACTCTTGAACAAGTCATATGTTTCTCTGGACTGTTTTGTTCTTGCTCAAATGCTGCTGCTGAACCTTTCTGCACTGTGAGTAGGAATGTAAAATGGGGCAGCAGCTATGGATGCAGTATTGTGGTTCCTCAAAAATGAAAAATACAATTACCACATGGTCCAGTCATGTCATATTGGGTGTATACCCCAAAGAATTGACAATAGGGTTCAAAGACATATTTGTACACCTGTGTTCCTTAGCAGCATTATTCACAATAGCTGAAAGTTGGAAGCAACTCAGATGTCCATCCATGCAGGAATGGATAAACACAATGTGGTTGTACATACAGTGGAATGTTATTCAGCCTTAAACAGATAGAAAATTCTTTTTTTCAAATATATTTCCTAAAATTTATTTTTCACTGGAGGATGATTGCTTTGCACTGTTGTGTGGGTTTCTGCCATACACCAACATGAATCAGCCATAGGCATGCATGTGTCCCCTCCCTCTCGACCCCTATCATCCCCCTACTCTATCCCACACCCTTCTAGGTTGTCACAGAGCACCGGGTTGAGCTCCCTGTATTACATAGCAAACTCCTACTGGTGATCTCTTTTACATATGATAGTATATATGTTTCAATGCCACTCTCTCAATTCATCCCACCTTCTCCCTCTCCCTCTGTGTTCACAAGTCTGTTCTCTAAAAGAGACAGGAAATTCTGATGTATGCTGTAATGTGGAGGAGCACTGAGGACATTATGCTCAGTGCCATAATCTAGTCACAAAAAACATGCTATGATTCCATGTCCCTGAAGTACTGAGAGGAGTCAACTTCTTAAAGTAGAATGGTGGTTTGCCAGGGGCTCGAAAGAAGGGTGAAACTGGGAGTTACTGTTAAATGGAGACCCAGTTTTAGTTTTCTTCTTAGGAAAGAAGAGAAAAAGGAGGTGAAAAGAGTTCTTAAGATTGGTTGCATGACAATATAAATATACCTAACATCACTGAACTGTATACTTAAAAATGGTTAAGATGGCAAATTTTAAGCTGTATGTAATTGACCACCATATTTTAAAATTACTGCCAATAAGCAGAAATAGACCCAACTTCACAGAATTGCTGGCAAACCAATGGTGACTTAATATAAATCAACACACAGCCTTCCTCTGAGGACAGCAAAATCCACGGATTCTCTAGATCCTTACAGTCACTGGGCATCCACAGAGGAGGAACCTGCAGAATCAGAGGGTCAACACTACACAGGAGACTGACATCAGTGGTCCTCACACCGTAAACCCTGTTCTGGGGGAATCTTGATACTGTTTGAGCATCAGTCAAAAAAAATGAGTCTTAGAATCTCCATGGTCTGATCCAACCCCCTGCATCACCAATTCCCACATAAACCTGACAATTCCCAGCTCCTGATTTCATCTGGAAAATGAGTCTTTCACCCTCAGTCAGGAGCCAGGCTGACCGTCTCCACTCAGGGATTACAGAGTTCTCTTTGGGAGGATGTGAACTCAGCACCCAGTCTCCTACAGAAGAGGGTGACCCGAGACTTACTGGATCCTTGGAGCAGAGCCTGGAGACCTGGGTCAGTCAGGGAGGCTGAGGTTAAGTCATGCGGGACTGGAGCTGAGACATCTCTAAGGACCAAAGCGGGGAGTCCTGAGTGCAGAAGATGGCCGTTACCCTCTGCGTTGTTAGGGTGGAGATGAAGCTGGGCGGGCCGGGAGCATCTGCCATATAGCTATCAGCCTTGACCCTTCTGTGGTTACTCTCAGGGAGTGGTTCTGAGAGGGTTTTTTTTTTTTTCTTTCTTTTTTTTTAAATTTTATATTATTACTCATAATATGGAATTGACCATTTTAACCATCTTTAAGTGTCCAAGAGGACTTCCCTGCTGGTCATACGGTAAAATGTCTGACTACAATGCGGGAGACCCAAGTTCAATCTCTGGGTTGGGAAAATCCTCTGGAGAAGAGAATGGCAACCCACTTCAGTACTCTTGCCTGGATGGAGGACCCTGGTAGGCTACAGTCCATGGGGTCACAAAGAGTTGGACATAACTGAGCGACTTCACTTTCACTTTCAAGTGTCCAGGAGAATTAAATATGTTTGCATTTTTTGCAGCCAAACTCCAGAACTTTTTTCGCCTTGCAATATATCAACTCTGTACCCATTCAACAACAGTCCTGCCTTTCTCCTTTCTGAGTTCCTGGCAATCTTTGTCCTACTTTCTCTAAATCTGAGCACTCCAGGTGCCTCATTTCAGTGGAATCAAACATTATTTATCCCTTCCTGTCAGGCTTATTTTGCTTAGTAGAATGTGTACTAGATTCCTCTATGTTGTAGCATGGGTTATATTCCTCTCGTTTTTAATGCTGAATAATACTCTGGTATATGCACACACCACATGGATTTAGCGATTCTTTGATCAGCGGGTACTTGGTTGCTTTCATGTTTTAGTTATTGTGAATACTGCTGCTGTGAACAAGGATGTAGAAATATCTCTTCCAGAGTGTGCTTTCAATTCTTCTGGGCACAGCCGCAAAGGTAGAATTGCTGGATCACAAGGTTCTAACATTTTTATGTCCTGTGATGGAGAAGATGTTCACATATTGAGGAAGGGGGAAGTCATTTTGGCTCATCCATGGTTCAGGCTGCAGTGTGTGTGAACTAAGGCGGTCTGCCCAAGTCTCACAGCACATCTTTAACCCTGAGGTAAAGAACATCTGTCTTGAAGATGAGAACGAATAACTCCCTTCTCATGGCCTCCATGTTAACACTCCCTGGAAGATAAGGCTCCCTTCCCAGGCACCAGGGTCCTGCTGTCTCCCTGTCTATGCACTAAGTCTGTTTCTTTGGAAACTTTAAGGAACGCTCCTGTCATGTTGACGTGTGTGCTTTGTTTGGATGAGGTATAAGATCGTGCTTCAATGGAGCAGTTCCCCAGAGCTATCGGAGAGGGTACCCCCAAGCTATAGCCCTCAGTTTGGGTCAAATAAAACGTTGCCATTTCTCTTGTGTTTCTTGATTATTTCTCTGGACAGTTGAATTCATTGATCAGCAAGGCCACTGAAGTAGAAAGAGTGTAAAACTAGGGGACCCAGCTCACAGCCCTCCTCCCTCCCAGTAATTAACTGATTTGTTTTTGGTGGCACTAGGACTTTGTTGCTGAGCCCTGTCTTTCTCAGCTGCAGGGAGCGGGGGCTGCTCTCTAGCTCTCGTGCACTCTGTAGTTGCATTGTGTGGGCTTATCACTGCAGGTGCTTTAGTCATAGACTGCCTTTACTTGGTGGCCAAGTCTTGTCTGATTCTTTCATGTCCCCATTGACTGTAGCCCATCAAGGTCCAATGTCCATGAGATTCTCCAGGCAATAATATTGGAGTGGGTTGCCACTTCCCCCTCCAGGGGATCTTCCCAATCCAGGGGTCGAACCCACATTTCTTGCATTGACAGGCAGATTCTTTATTGCTGAGCCACCAGGGAAGCCCAATCATAGACATGACATTAAAATCTAATTTTTCACTCCAAGTAGTTTAACAATATTATTTTTCCCAATCAAATACTGTTGTCTCCCTTTAATAGTTTTTGGTAAATAAAAAGTTCCCCGTCTTGGGTCGTGTAAAGTATTACATGTATGTGTGATTCTTTTGTTATGCAGCTCATGAAATATACCTGAACACTTATTGTATTCCAGACACTGTTTTAGGTGCTACAAAGGAAATGGCAGTCAGAAGTGTGATGGGAGTGACTGTATCTCCCCACTTTCAAATTCATATATTGAAGTACTAAACCCTAGGACCTTGGAATATGACTCTATTTGGTGGTGAGAGGGCAATAGGCAGGAAGGCCAGGGGTCTCCAAATGGAGGAAATAGGCTGAAAGTGTCAGACATTTTTTTTATCTCTCTCTTAAGTGTCAGGAGGAAACAAACTACAAGTGTCACATTTTTCCCCCTTCTCTATACAACTTTAAAAGGAAGTTTCTTTTAAAATTCTGTATTGCCATGATAATACCTGGTTCCACCTGAACTTAATTTTTCTCAAACCTTGAGCTAACCAATGTGTTTTTGTTATGGATATGTTTTTCTTAAGCTATGTTAATGAACTATGTATTTACCTTAAACTTTGTCTTTCTTCAGTCAGTTCCAGCCAGGACTCAGACCTGATAATGGCTCAGCAAACCAGTATGTTTTACTCATACAATTATTCTCCTAGGTTAATTAATCTATATATTTTGTTAGGATACCTCCCTTTCTTCAAGATTCATGTTAATTGTTTTATGGCTGAGGTGACTCACATTGTGCCAATGTTATCTCAAAATGCATTTTGTGAGTGAGGGGTCTGGTACCAGTCTTTGAGTTCAGAGACATTTCCTTTCTCTAATTAACTTTCCTTTCTCTATATAGCTTCCTGCTGAAGACTATCGGGGGGCCGGGGGGGGGGGTGTGGCGGCACTCTTTTTGCCCCCTTCTGATGTCTATGTCAGAAGCTTTGCCTATTTCTTTTATACTTTAATAAAAGTTCATCACACAAAAGCTCTGAGTGATCAAGCCTCGTCACTGGCCTGGGATGGAATTCCTCACTTCCGGAGAACAAGAATCCCGGCATCTTTTAAGGTTCAGCAACAACCGTTCAGTGGTAGGGCCTTAAAGAGATAATGAAGATTATATGAGGTCATCAGGATGGGCCCTAAGTCATATAGAATATGACTATGCTCCTTGTGTGTGTTAGTTGCTCAGTCATGTCAGACTCATTGCGACCCCATGGACTGTAGCTCGTGGGGCTCCTCTGTCCATGGGATTCTCCAAGCAAGAATACTGGAGTGGGTTTCCAATTCTTTCTCCAGGGTAGCTTCCCAGCGCAGGGACTCAATGAGGTCTCTTGCATTGCTGGCAGATTGTTTACCGTTAGGTAGTTAGAATAAGGAAAAGGAGTCCAGAATGGCGCTGGCTAAAAGACAAAGGATGGAAAAGCCCGCAAAAACAGAAAAAAGGAAGGTCCAAGGGACTGGAATGAGAACCTCAGGTAAAACAAACAGCTGTCCTGGCTAGCCCAACTTACAAAGGGCAGGCTCAGAGGGGAGGAGACAGATGCATAAAAAGAGGAGCCAAAATTGAGCCAGGGGCTTCTCTTCACGTTTAGGACTGGTCTGCCCTCATGCCTCGAGGATGTATTTTCCATTGCTTTCTAAATAAAACCGAGCTGTAACACGGAGCTACAACACTGTTCCGGCCTAAGAAACTACGTGGTGCTGTAACACTGGTCTGTCCCAGGAAATTTACACAGGGCTGTAACACTGGTCTGTCCGTCGCTCAAAGTTTTGTCAGAAGGAGATAGAACTGAGGAAGTTACAAACACCCTGACATATGTGGTGCCATGACTCAGGTTTAACCTGGCTGAAACAACCTTGGCTTGGCCCCCGTGGAGCGGAGCCCAACCAAAGCAGAAGCCCCACTTGGTGAAAGCTCCTGCGATGAAAGCTGAATGGGAAGAAAACTCAGCATAGGGAAAGTGACAAGAAACCAAGCATGCTGTAAACCAGGACAGCAAAGACAAATGCAGCAGAAAGCTCACGTGGCTCAGTGTCAGATTCCAGAAGACCTCTGGGTAAGGTAAGAGGTCCTCGCTCCTATGGCTGGAAGGACACGTGGCTAAGAAAATCTTGATTCCTTTACAATCTCTTGTTTCTTGTTTCCGCAAATCCCTGATGAAAAGTCAAGCAGCAGTGGGTGCTACTGAGGTACTCTGGCAGGGGCTACTCCTCAGTGTGTCCCAAAGGCTCCACTATCTGCTGGGCCCCAGTAGCTGTTACCTAAGAGGGTGGGGACTCTTCTGTCCTTAATCTTCTTTGGGCCAAGGATCAGGCCAATGAAAACTGTGTGCACAGGTCAGGTATTTAGCAGATTTTTTCAGGCAATTTATATAATGGATTCCTCAGCACATTTTCCCTCCCATCCTTCAGCTCCTCTCTGCATCGATGCCACTGCTTACAAGGTATTGGGCAGGTCATCATCTTTCCATTTCTGAAAGTTGTGCTTGAAACCGTTTACCTAAGATTGGAGCTCAAACCCACATGGCAGGGGCTCTGTGCTATGCTTAGTCACTCAGTTGTATCCGACTTGGACTTGAGCCTGGCCAAAACCCATGGTTCCTGGCTTCAGGACCTAATGAAGCTCAGACTCTTGATGTCTCATTGCAAAAAATTCAGTGAGGGACATAGTGATAGATAAGAGGTGGATTTGTCCGGATTCAGAGAGAAGCACACTCCACAGGGTGTGGGCCATCACAGAGGGTGAGGGCAGCTATGGAATGTGTTGTGGCTAGTGT
This sequence comes from Redunca redunca, assembly GCA_006410935.1. Taxonomy (NCBI): domain Eukaryota; kingdom Metazoa; phylum Chordata; class Mammalia; order Artiodactyla; family Bovidae; genus Redunca; species Redunca redunca. The sequence continues at coordinate 125,258 of SJYQ01001480.1, forward strand.
TTGCTAGCTGGTTGATTTCATATGCTAATGAGTGGGAGTAACAGGCAAATTTGGGCTTGGATGAAGCAGAGCAAAGGCTAGTAGAGTTCTGCCTAGAGAATGCACTGGTCATAGCAAACACCCTCTTCCAACAGTGCAAGAGAAGGCTCTAAACATGGATATCACCAGATTGTCAATACTGAAATCAGATTGATTATATTCTTTGCAACCAAAGATGGAGAAGCTCTATACAGTCAGCAAAAGCAAGACTGCGAGCTGACTGTGACTCAGATCATGAACTCCTTAATGCCAAATTCAGACTTAGATTGAAGAAAGTAGGGAAAACTACTAGACCATTCAGGTATGACCTAAATTCAATCCCTTCCAATTATACTGTGGAAATGAGAAATAGATTCAAGGGATTAGATCTGGTTGAGTTCCTGATGAACTATGGATGGAGGTTCATGACATTGTACAGGAGACAGGGATCAAGACCATCCCCAAGAAAAGAAGTGCAAAATGGCTGTCGGAGGAGGCCTTACAAATAGCTGTGAAAAGAAGAGAAGTGAAAAGCAAAGGAGAAATGGAAAGATATACCCATTTGAATGCAGAGTTCCAAAGGATAGCAAGGAGAGACAAGAAAACCTTCCTCAGTGATCAGTGCAAAGAAATAGAGGAAAACAACAGAATGGGAAAGATAGAGATCTCTTCAAGAAAATTAGAGATACCAAAGGAATATTTCATGCAAAGATGGTCACAACAAAGGACAGAAATGGTAGGGACCTAACAGAAGCAGAAGATATTAAGAAGAGGTGGAAAGAATACACAGAAGAACTGTACATAAAAGATCTTCATGACTGAGATAATCATGATGGTATGATCACTCACCTAGAGCCAGACATGCTGGAATGCGAAGTCAAGTGGGCCTTAGGAAGCATCACTACAAACAAAGTTAGTGGAATTCTAGTTGAGCTATTTCAAATCCTAAAAGACAATTGATGCTATGAAAGTGCTGCACTCAATATGCCAGTAAATTTGGAAAACTCAGCAGTGGCCACAGGACTGGAAAAGGTCAGTTTTTTATTGTAACCCCAAAGAAAGGCAATGCTGAAGAATGCTGAAACTGCCTCACAACTGTACTCGCTCACATGCTACTAAAGTATTGTTCAAAATTGTCCAACCAGACTTCAAAAATATGTGAACCAAGACCTTCCAGATGTTCCAGCTGGATTTAGAAAAGGCAGAGGCACCAGAGATCAAATTGCCAACATCCAATGGATCATGGAAAAAGAAGGAGAATTCCAGAAAAACATCTATTTCTGCTTCATTGATTACACCAAAACCTTTGACTGTGTAGATTACAACAAACTGTGGAAAATTCTGAAAAAGATGAGAATACCAGACCACCTGACCTGCCTCTTGAGAAACCTGTGTGCAGGTCAGGAAGCAACAGTTAGAACTGGACATGGAACAACAGACTAGTTCCAAATCAGGAAAGAAGTACGTCAAGGCTTTATATTGTTACCGTGCTTATTTAACTTATATGCAGAGTACATCACGAGAAATGCTGGGCTGAATGAAGCACAAGCTGAAATCAAGATTTTCAGGAGAAATATCAATAACCTCAGATATGCAGATGACACCACCCTTACAGGAGAAAGTGAAGAACTAAAGAGCCTCTTGATGAAAGTGAAAGAGGAGAGTGAAAAAGTTGGTTTAAAAGTCAACATTCAGGGAATTCTGGGAAGATGGCGGCGGAGGATTAGGACGAGGAGATTACTTTCTCCCTCACAAATTCCTCAAAAAAACATTTCAACGCCGAGCAAACTCCACAAAACGACTTCTGAATGCTGGCAGAGGACATCAAGCACCCAGAAAAGCAGATCATTGCCTTCAAAAACAGGTAGGGAAAAAATATAAAAGACGAAAAAAGAGACAAAGGAGGTGGGGAGGGAGCTCCGTCCCGGATAGGGAAGGCCGACCCAGGAAAGGAACTTTAAGAAGAGTGGTTTCCAAACACCAGGAAACACTCTCCCTGCCGAGTCTGTGGCGAGCCCTGGAAGCACAGAGGGCATCATAACAGGAACGATACATAAATGAATAATTAAAACCGACAGATTACAAGCCCAACAGTGACTTCCCCAGTGGAAAAGCAGCACATAAAACGGCACCCGCCACTAGCAAGTGGGGGCGGGGCAGGGACACGCGCTCGAGGCGCGGGCTGCACAGCTTTGTAAGAATCGGGTAGGAAAGCCCGGCAAGTAACCAGAACGAACTAACTTGGGCTAGTAAACCATACTGGGGGATAGCTAACCACACGAAAAGCTCGAACATAGGACACCGCCAGGTCTGCGCACAGAACAAAGGACAGAACGGAAGTAGCTGGCTGCAGACCATCCCCCGCCAGGGACAGGCAGCCAGAGCCGTAAGGGTTGGAAAGGGGCAATCGCAGCCCCGGAGAGACTTTCCCAGCCAAACGGCAAGCAGACTTCTTTACTAAAACTTCTGGGGGTGCTGGTCAGCGGTACACCCAGAAGACTGAGCAGCAGGGTGCACTCGAGAGAGAAGAACCCCAGCTCCACTCACCAGAACCCCAACTCAAGCCTCCCTAACCAGGAAATCTTGACAAGCCACTGATACAACTAACCCACAGTGAGGAAGCTCCATAATAAAGAGAACTCCACAAATTCCCAGAATATACAAAGGCCACACCAAACGCAGCAATATAACCAAGATGAAGAGACAGAGGAATACTCAGCAGGTAAAGGAGCAGGAGAAGAGCCCATCAAACCAAACAAAAGAGGAAGAGATAGGGAATCTACCTGAGAAAGAATTCCGAATATTGATAGTGAAAATGATCCAAAATCTGGAATTCAAAATGGAAGCACAGATAAGTAGCCTGGAGACAAGGATTGAGGAGATGCAAGAAAGGTTTAATAAGGACCTAGAAGAAATAAAAAAGAGTCAATATACAATGAATAATGCAATAAATGAGATCAGAAACACTCTGGAAGCAACAAATAGTAGAATAACAGAGGCAGAAGATAGGATCAGTGAAATAGAAGATAGAATGGTAGAAATAAATGAATCAGAAAGGAAAAAAGAAAAACGAATTAAAAGAAATGAGGACAATCTCAGAGACCTACAGGACAATATGAAACGCTCCAACATTCGAATTATAGGAGTCCCAGAAGAAGAGGACAAAAAGAAAGACCATGAGAAAATCCTTGAGGA
>SJYQ01001480.1:129802-260965 GCA_006410935.1 Redunca redunca
AAGAAGACATACGGATGGCTAACAAACACATGAAAAGATGCTCAACATCACTCATTATCAGAGAAATGCAAATCAAGACCACAATGAGGTACCACTTCACACCAGTCAGAATGGCTGTGATCCAGAAGTCTGCAAGCAATAAATGCTGGAGAGGGTGTGGAGAAAAGGGAACCCTTTTACATTGTTGGTGGGAATGCAAACTAGTACAGCCACTATGGAGAACAGTGTGGAGATTCCTTAAAAAATTGCAAATAGAATTGCCTTATGACCCAGCAATCCCACTGCTGGGCATACACACCGAGGAAACCAGAATAGAAAGAGACACATGTACCCCAATGTTCGTCGCAGCACTGTTTATAATAGCCAGAACATGGAAACAACCTAGATGTCCATCAGCAGATGAATGGCTAAGAAAGCTGTGGTACATATACACAATGGAGTATTACTCAGCCATTAAAAAGAATACATTTGAATCAGTTCTAAGGAGATGGATGGAACTGGAGCCGATTATACAGAGTGAAGCAAGCCAGAAAGAAAAACACCAATATAGTATACTAACGCATATATATGGAATTTAGAAAGATGGGGATGATGACCCTGTATGCGAGACAACAAAAGAGACTCAGATCTATAGAGTGAACTTTTGGACTCTGGGGGAGAGAGAGAGGGAGAGGGTGGGATGAGATGGGAGAATGGCATTGAAACATGTATACTTATATTGTAAATTGTAATTTCAACCAGAAGTAAATTTTTTTTCTTTAAAAAAAAAAATAAAAAATAAAAGTCAACATTCAGAAAACTAAGATCATGGCATCTGGTCCCATCATTTCATGGCAAATGATGGGGAAACAGTAGAAACAGTGGCAGACTATTTTTTGGGGGGGCTCCAAAATCACTGCAGATGATGACTGCAGCCATGAAATAAAAGGAGGCTTGCTCCTTGGAAGAAAAACATTAAAAAGCAAAGACATTACTTTACCAACAAAGGTCCATCTAATCAAAGCTATGGTTTTTCCAGGAGTCATGTATGGATGTGAGAGTTAGACTATAATGAAAGCTGAGTGTCGAAAAATTGATGATTTTGAACAGTGCTGGAAAAGACTCTTGAGAGTCCCTTGGACTGCAACGAGTACCACCCAGTCCATCCAAAAGGAAATCAGTCCTGAATATTCATTGGAAGGACTGATGTTGAAGCTGAAACTCCAATCCTTTGGCCACATGATGCTAAGAACTGACTCATTTGAAAAGACCCTGATGCTGGGAAAGATTGAAGGAAGGGGAAGGGATGACAGAGGATGAGGTGACTGGATGGCATAACCAACTCAATGGACATGAGTTTGAGTAAACTCCGGGAGCTGGTGATGAACAGGAAGGCCTGGCGTGCTGCGATTCATGGGGTCGCAAAGAGTCAGACACGACTGAGTGACTGAACTGAGCTGAACTGGGCTATGTCTTTCTTTCAAAGTTGTGTCCTGCCTCCTTCCCTCCTGTTTCTTGCTCTTTTCCTGAGCCCCGTCTGGGTTCACAATGTTGCCTCTACAAACTTCTGGAGGGACAACTAGAAAATAGCTGGCCCTTGGGAGGGAAATACCGTATAATATCCAATCCCTCTAGATGTTCAGGCCTTCATCTTCCATGTTTCCTGCAACATGTGCAACCAGAGAGAGCATCTCTCAGGGAACAGGCTAGGGCAGGCGACAGGCACACAACGCCTGTTAGAAGTCCATCTGTTGGTGGCGTCCCTTCAAGAGCAACTGGGCTTCCAGGGATGACATTTGCCTCTTTGGGAGTTAGTGCTGCAGGCCCTTTGGGTCCAAACCCTTGCCACCCTTCTCCTTACAAACATACCCCCGGATCAAATCTCCACTCCACTTTATGGAGCACGTGGTCTATTGCCTCTTATCAATTTGTTCTTAAGCCACTTACTAATTCCTACAACCAGGACTCTGCCCCCTAAAATACTCTTAATGCCCCTAACAGGACCAGATAACCCACTCCCTTGTCATTACTTCTGGTATTACCTAAAGCGGGTCTATGACAATGAAATGTTTACCACTGGAGACACTCTAATCTGCTCTTAGGGAGGACCCTAAGATCTGCCTAGGGATCTGGTCCCCAGGAGTTTGTCACACCCCAACTGCTCAGAGGTCTGCCAGTCCAGGGGTCCCAGGAGGTCGACATTCCTCGACCTGCCTAGGGACCCAATTCTTGGGAGGCTGTCATGCCTCAGCCTGCCTGGATCTGCACCCTGACCTGGGGATGCCCGGCTCTCAGATTGCAACAGTACTGGGTAGGATAAACTTCAGAAAGACTCACCCCTAAGGAAGTCCACCCATAAAACCAAAAGGGAGCCTTATAGTTGTGGGACTGTGCCTGGTCTCAGCCATAACTCAGAAGCCCAGTGAGAACCTCATTGCCTTTCTGGAAAGGCTAAAGGAGGCCCTCCAAAAGTTTACCAATTTGGACTTAGACTCTTATGAGGGACAGGTGATTTTAAAGGACAAATTCTGTCCCAATGTGCATCAGGCATCAGAATAAAGTTACAACAGCTCCAGCAGCAGGACCCTGTTGCCTCTTTAGATGAGATGTCCAGACAGCTATCAATACCTTTTATAACAGAAAACAGGAGAGGGAGGCCAATGCCCAGGAAAGGGAGAAAAGGAAAGAGACAAGGCATGTCCAGATGCTAGACATAGGCCCTCCAGAGAAGCCCTATGGCAAAGCCTGAGTCCTTGAAGGACAAGGCATGAGGCAAATGCCTAATCTGTAGACAGTGGAGCTTTGGGCCCAAGAGTGTCCAAACTGTGAAAAGTCTCCTAAAAGGGCTTGCTACAAATCCCATCAATTGGGACATTGGGTGGCACTCTGCCCTCAGGACCCAAGAGCCTCAAGGATGGCTCAACAGGACTGAAGCAGTCCACTCCAGCCAGCCCGCCTGTCACAAATAACCACCATGGGGATGGAGCCAAGGGTAAAATTGGATGTGGCAGATAGGTCTGAGAATCTCTTGGTTGACACGGGCTGCCTACTCTGTCCTGACCTCCTTCCTACTCCGGAGCCTTCTCCTCCCAAACCTGTACTATTTTGGGTGCTCCAGGAAAAACAATTACAAAAAGATTCACCTGAGCACTTCTTTGTTGCTGGGATGGACAAATATTTTCTCACCAGTTCCTGGTGACCTCTGTGTGTCCTACTCCCTTATTGGGAAGAGATCTTTCCCTGCCTTCGAAATCTTACAGCTATGGCAGTCCTGATAGAAGGTGTTTTGAAACTCTCTCTTGGGGGAAAACTAACTATTTTGAAACATGGTGGATGAAGCACAAGCTAGGGTCAAGATTGCTGGGGGAAATATCAATAACCTCAGATACGCAGATGACACCACCCTTATGGCAGAAAATGAAGAGGAACTAAAGGGCCTCTTGATGAAAATGAAAGAGGAGAGTGAAAAAGTTGTCTTAAAGCTCAACATTCAGAAAACTAAGATCATGGCATTCAGTCCCATCACTTCATGGGAGATAGATGGGGAAACAGTGGCAGACTTTATTTTTGGGGGCTCCAAAATCACTGCAGATGGTGATTGCAGCCATGAAATTAAAAGACGCTTACTCCTTGGAAGGAAAGTTATGACCAACCTAGATAGCGTATTGAAAAGCAGAGATATTACTTTGCCAACAAAGGTCCATTTAGTCAAGGCTATGGTTTTTCCAGTAGTCAGGTATGGACGTGAGAGTTGGACTATAAAGAAAGCTGAGTGATGAAGAATTGATGCTTTTATAACTGTGGTGTTGGAGAAGACTCTTGAGAGTCCCTTGGACAGAAAGGAGATCCAACCAGTTCATCCTAAAGGAAATCAGTCCTGAATATTCATTGGAAGGACTAATGCTGATGCTGAAACTCCAATCCTTTGGCCACCTGATGTGAAGAGCTGACTCATTTGAAAAGACCTTGATGCTGGGAAAGATTGAAGGCAGGAGAAGGGGAGGACAGAAGATGAGATGGTGGCATGGCATCACCAACTCAATGGACATGAGTTTGAGTAAGCTTCAGGAGTTGGTGATGGAGAGGGAGGCCTGGCATGCTGCAGTCCATGGGGTCACATGGAATTGGACACGACTGAGGGACTGAACTGATTGACTAAGTGTAACAACTCCTGAACGAGAGAGGCCATTTATGGATGTCTGATCAAAGGATCCTCAGATATCAAATAGTGCTGATGGAAAAATCCATGCCTGACTATACCCCCTTGTGAAGTTCTTAACCCAACTACCCTCCTGTCTACTCCTGAGGGCTCTCTCCCATTTCACTCTTGCCTAGAAACCTTGGACCACTAGACAAAACCATGAGAGGGATTGTAAGAAGATCCTCTGACCAATCTTGAGGTAATCTGGTACGCTGATGGAAGCAGCTTTGTCTTGGATGGAAAAAGAAGAGTGGGATATGCAGTAGTCTCCAATTTTGAGACCTTCGTGGCTAAACCTTTGCCACCAGGTGAAGTGAAGTGAAGTCGCTCAGTCGTGTCCGACTCTTTGCAACCCCATGGACTGTAGCCCACTAGGCTCCTTGGTCCATGGGATTTTCCAGACGTGAATACTGGAGTGGGTTGCCATTTCCTTCATAGCCCTGATTCGCGCTCTAAGCTGGGAAAAGGAAAAAGAGTAGCCATTTACACTGACTCCAAGTGTGTGTTTCTGGTGCCACATGCACATGCTGTTATTTGGAAAGAGGCCACTTGACCACCCGAGGGTCCCCAATCAAATATGGTGATCAAATCCTTAGGCTTTTTGAGGCAGCTCATCTGCCTCCTGATTTTTCAGTCTCCCCTGTAAAGGACACCAAAAAGGGAGCACAAAAGTCGTACAAGGGAACCAAGCAGCTTACCAGGAAGCTGAGAAAGCAGCATGACAGAACAATGACCTAATGGGGTTGCCACCTTAGTTCCACAGACAAATTTTGCAGAAATTCCTCCATATACTGAAGGTGAGACTCTTAAAGCTAAGAGTGAGGGCTTTCAAGAAGATCATATAAGGTGGTTCCACAAGGAGGGACTCCTTTTTCGGCCTCAGAACCTCCAAAGGATGTTGGTTAACTCCTTACATGCTACCACTCATTTAGGTGAAAAGGTCATCCAAAGATTACTAGAAAGGTCCTTCAGAGGAACAGGCCTCCAAATGACTATAAGGCAAGTGGTCTCCTTTTGTCCCACTTGCCAATTAACTCCCAAGGAACTCAAAGACCCCAGCTGGCTGAGCCCATCCAAAGACGTGGACCCTACCCAGGAGAGGACTGGCAGATGGACTTCACCCAGATGCCAGTTTCTCAAGGGTATAAATACTTATTAGTCATGATAGATGCATTCACAGGATGAAATGAAGGCTTTCCCACCCAGACTGAGAAGGCTGAGGAGATGGTAAAAAAAACTGCTCCATGAAATCATTCTGAGATTAGGTCTGCTCAGTTCAGTTAGTTCAGTTCAGATGCTCAGTCATGTCTGACTCTTTGTGACCCCATGAATCGCAGCATGCCAGGCCTCCCTGTCCATCACCAACTCCGGAAGTTCACTGAAACTCACGTCCATCGAGTCGGTGATGCCATCCAGCCATCTCATCCTCTGTCGTCCCCTTTTCCTCCTGTCCCCAATCCCTCCCAGCATCAGAGTCTTTTCCAATGAGTCAGCTCTTTGCATGAGGTGGCCAAAGTACTGGGGTTTCAGCTTCAGCATCATTCCTTCCAAATAAATCCCAGGGCTTATCTTTAGAACAGACTGGTTGGATCTCCTTGCAGTCCAAGGGACTCTCCAGAGTCTTCTCCAACACCACAGTTCAGAAGCATCAATTCTTCCGTGCTCAGCTTTCTTCACAGTCCAACTCTTACATCCATACATGACTACTGGAAAAACCATAGCCTTACTAGACGGACCTTTATTGGCAAAGTAATGTCTCTGCTTTTCAATATGCTATCTAGGTTGGTCATAACTTTCCTTCCAAGGAGTAAGCGTTTCTTAATTTCATGGCTGCAATCACCATCTGCAGTGATTTTGGAGCCCACAAAAATAAAGTCTGACAGTTTCCCCATCTATTTCCCATGAAGTGATGGGACCAGATGCCATGATCTTTATTTTCTGAATGTTGAGCTTTAAGCCAACCTTTTCGCTCTCCTCTTTCACTTTCATCAAGAGGCTTTTTAGTTCCTTTGTGGTGTCATCTGCATATCTGAGGTTATTGATATTTCTCCCAGCAATCTTGATTCCAGCTTGCTCTTCTTCCAGCCCAGCGTTTCTCGTGATGTACTCTGCATAGAAGTTAAATAAGCAGGGTGACAGTATACAGCGTTGGCGTACTCCTTTTCCTATTTGGAACCAGTCTGTTGTTCCATGTCCAGTTCTAACTGTTGCTTCCTGACCTGCATACAGGTTTCTCAAGAGGCAGGTCAGGTGGTCTGGGATTCCCATCTCTTCCAGAATTTTCCACAGTTGATTGTGATCCACACAGTCAAAGGCTTTGGCATAGTCAATAAAGCAGAAATAGATGTTTTTCTGGAACTCTCTTTTTTTTCCCATGATCCAGCAGATGTTGGCAATTTGATCTCTGGTTCCTCCGCCTTTTCTAAAACCAGCTTGAACATCAGGAAGTTCACGGTTCATGTATTGCTGAAACCTGGCTTGGAGAATTTTGAGCATTACCTTACTAGCATATGAGATGAGTGCAATTGTGCGGTAGTTTGAGCATACTTTGGCATTGCCTTTCAGGATTGGAATGATAACTGACCTTTTCCAGTCCTGTGGCCACTGCTGAGTTTTCCAAATTTGCTGGCATATTGAGTGCAGCACTTTCACAGCATCATCTTTCAGGATTTGAAACAGCTTAACTGGAATTCCATCACCTCCACTAGCTTTGTTCGTAGTGATGCTTTCTAAGGCCCACTTGACTTCACATTCCAGGATGTCTGGCTCTAGATGAGTGATTATACCATCGCGATTATCTTGGACATGAAGATCTTTTTTGTACAATTCTTCCATGTATTCTTGCCACCTCTTCTTAATATCTTCTGCTTCTGTTAGGTCCATACAATTTCTGTCCTTTATCGAGCCCATCTTTGCATGAAATGTTCCCTTGGTATCTCTAATTTTCTTGAAGAAATCTCTGGTCTTTCCCGTTCTGTTGTTTTCCTCTATTTCTTTGCATTGATCGCTGAGGAAGGCTTTCTTATCTCTTCTTGCTGTTCTTTGGAACTCTGCATTCAGATGCTTATATCTTTCCTTTTCTCCTTTGCTTTTCACTTCTCTTCTTTTCACAGCTATTTGTAAGGCCTCTCCAGACAGCCATTTTGCTTTTTTGCATTTCTTTTCCATGGGGATGGTCTTGATCCCTGTCTCCTNCCTCTTTCAGTATCCTATCATTTTGCCTTTCATACTGTTTATGGGGTTCTCAAGGCAAGAATACTGAAGTGGTTTTCCATTCCCTTCTCCAGTGGACCACATTCTGTCAGACCTCTCCACCATGACCCTCCCATCTTGGGTGGCCCCACGGGCATGGCTTAGTTTCATTGAGTTAGACAAGGCTGTGGTCCTAGTATGATTAGATTGACTAGTTTTCTGTGAGTATGGTTGCAGTGTGTCTGCCCTCTGATGCCCTCTTGCAACACCTACTATCTTACTTGGGTTTCTCTTTCTTGGATGTGGGGTATCTCTTCACGGGTGCTCCAACAAAGCGCAGCTGCTGCTCTTTACCTTGGATGAGGTGTATCTCCTCATGGCTGCCCCTCCTGACCTTGGACGTGGAGTAGCTCCTCTCGGCCCTCCTGTGCCCGTGGAGCCACAGCTCCTTGGATGTGGGATTGCTCCTCTTCGCCCCTGCCCCTGACCTTTTGTGTGGGGTAGCTCCTCCCGACCGCCGCCCCTGGCCTCGGGCATGGGGTAGCCCAGGTTATTACAAAGTGACAATGGGACGTCATTTACTTCTAAGGTCACCCAAGGGGTCTCTAAAGCATTGGACATTACTTATTATCTCCTTTGTGCCTGGAGTCCTCAGTCTTCAGGAAAAGTAGAAAGAGCCAAGCAATTCTTAAAATCAACTATAAAAAAGAAAACCCAGGAGACCTCCCTGGGATGGAAGGAGGCTTTACAAAGAGCTCTCCTCTGCATCCGTATTGACCCTAAGGAACAGGTTGGTCTTAATCCTTATGAAACGCTATATGGGAGACCTTTTGTTTATGTCAGTAACCTCTTCTTTGATCCAGAGGCTCAGAGTCTCTGGTCTTATACCATGGCCACTGGGCAATTCCAACAGGATATACGCTTGTGGGGTGTCAACCAGGACCCAAAAGATTCTAAAGAGTCACTACTATCTGCTCCAGGGACTCAAGTCCTAATTAGTATGGAAAGATGGGTCTCCAAAGGCTCAACTCCAGCCCACGTGGAAGGGCCCCGACCCTGTAATACTTTCTACCCCCACAGCAGTCAAGGTGCCAGGACGTGACTCCTGGATTCACTACTCACAAGTCAAACTGTGGAAGAAAACAGAAGAGGATACTCAATACACCTGTGAGCCCCTGGGAGACCTCAGATACCTATTCAGAACTACAAATGAGTGCCATTCCAATGAATGCCCCCCAAATTAAGTTTCTGGGCATAAGATTTCTCAGGATATCTCTAAAGAGCCAACACAGCTTGGCAGGGGTTGTACTCCAAAAGAGACAAGAGATAGATTTCCTGATCCCTGAACAAGGAGGGACTTGAGCCATCTTGAATGAGACGTGTTGTTTCTGGGTAAATACCTCCAGCTAAGTTAAAGTCTCACAGTCCTCAGGAAAAGCATTCAGACCTTACAGGGTCTCAAAGAAAGATCTGGAGAGTTCTCAGGGTGGCTACAATCTCTCTTTGGGGGATCCTCCTGGCAATGGGAAAGTTGGAGTTGGCTAATGCCCCTGCCAATCCCTGTTATCACCATATTGATGCTGCTTATGATTGCTGCATGTATTATCAGTTGTCAAACCCATTTTCTCTCTGCCCAGGTCAACAAGCTACAACATGCAGTGTCAGTTCAACAAGGATATATAAAAATAGAGCCAACCATGGAAAATATCACTCACCCATGGATGGACACCACTATAAGGACTCTGAGGCATGAGACTAGCAAGAGGGGGAGGCCCAATGCCCCCTCACTGTCTCAGTTCAGCAGGAAGTGTCCAGAGAGAACTTGACTCCCCTATTCCCAAAGAATTGGGCCTCCCATCTCTTGAGGGGGAGATGTTAGATAGTTAGAATAAGAAAAAGGAGTCAAGAATGGTGCTGGCTAAAAGACAAAGAAGGGGAAAGCCCGCAGAAATAGAGCAAAGGAAGGTCAGAGGGCCAGAGTGAGAACCTCAAGTAGAACAAATAGCACTCCTGGCTAGCCCAATTTACATAGCGTAGGCCCAGGGAGAGGAGATAAATGTGTAAAAAAGGAGCCAAAATTGAGCCAGGGGCTTCTCTTCTCTTCACGTTTTTTGGGTCGGTCTGCCCTCACACCTCAAGGATGTATTTTCCTTTGCTTTCTAAATAAAACTGAGCTGTAACACGGAGCTGTAATACTGGTCCGCTGGAAGAAATTACATGGTGCTATAACACTGGTCTGCCCGAGGAAATTTACATGGGGCTGTAACACTGGTCCATTGGTTATTTCAAATTTTTGTCACAATGAGACAGAACTGAGGAAATTACAAACTCCCCCGACATTACCATCTGAGCCATCAGGGAAGCCCATACTTCTTATACCAAGAGGATCTTAGATTAAATTACGAGACAATTAAATACACTATATTTAGATCCACAATGAACCTTAACACATATTATAATACATATATCATAGTACATATCTTATGCATATTAATTATACACATACACATTTAAATATATGTACATACATACACATGTACAAGCATATGTTATTTTATTGTGCTTCACAGATGTTGCACTTTTTTCCAGTCGAAGATTCATGGCAACCCTTGGTTATCAGATGATGATTCACATTTTTTAGCAATAAAGTTCTTTTAAATTAACATATGTACATTTATTTAAGATGGAATGCTATATAGCACACTGAATACATTGCAGTGTAGTGTGAACATAAGTTTTACATGCACTGGGAAACCAAAAAATTGCATGTCTCTCCTTAATGCCAATGCTCTTTACTGTGGTGGTCTGAAATCAAACCAGTAATGTCTCTGAGGCCTGCCTGTAGGGTCGTGTCATTTAATTATTACAGAAAGGGCACAATTTTTCTTTCCTGGAGGATGGCCCACATTCTGGGTTCGGCTGATTGTGTTTTCAATTGAAATTGGAAGCTGTCCCTCATGACTGATATGATCTGGTATTTGATCTGGAGATTGATTATATTCTGATAAAACTTTTCATCAGGACTATGGGTGGTGTTCTGCTTTGCCATTACAGCACAGTGGGAAGCACATTATATCTGGTTGTTCCACAATAAGGGAAGAACAAGAGTCGGGTGATGTCAACCTCTTTCATCAAAGTTTCACCTGACAGTTTCAGCCTCCACTGTTTCCTAAACTGATAATTCCAGTAGACCTTGCAAGATAGTAATTTTTTCCAGTTCTGTTAGTCCTCCTCCATCCACTTTTTAATTCACTTAATAATTTTGCTGTATATTTTCTTGACCACCATACCCCCTTCACTCAACTGCAGTTGTTCATTCTCACAAACAATACTTCATTATTACCAACATCTTCAGTGTCCATAATCTCCATTTCAATCATTCTGTTCTTCATCAATAACTTTTTAAAAATTTTATTTATTTTAATTGGAGGCTAATTACTTTACAATGTTGTGGTTTTTGCCATACACTGACATGAATCAGCCATGGGTGTATATGTATTCCCCATCCTGAACCCCCCTCCCACCTCCCTCCCCATCCCATCCCTCTGGGTCATCCCAGTGCACCATCCCTGAGCACCCTGTCTCATGCAATAACTTTTTAATCTTGTCTCTGCAATTTAACTTTGTTTTAGTTCCACTCAACTGTAACCATTTATCAATCAACCATTACTTCCCATCTTATTGCCTTTCCTCTAGCAATGTAGGAGAGGGGAATGGCACCCCACTCCAGTACCCTTTCCTGGCAAATCCCATGGACAGAGGAGCCTGGTAGGCTGTAGCCCATGGGGTCACTAGGAGTCGGACATGACTTAGCCACTTCACTCTCACTTTTCACTTTTGTGCATTGGAGAAGGAAATGGCAGCCCACTCCAGTGTTCTTGCCTGGAGAATCCCAGGTACAGGGGAGCCTGGTGGGCTGTCGTCTCTGGGATCACATAGAGTTGGACACGACTGAAGAGACTTAGCAGCAGCAGCAGCAGCTAGCAATGCAGGTGTTTTGTTTTGTTTGTTTCAATTAAAAGTTTGTTCTAATCAGCTCTATTGTGTAAGTCTAAGAGTCTTTGACAGAAAAGTAATCATTTATACCTTCTTACATGATATCTCAATAAAGTTGGAAAAAAGAATTAAGACGATCATTTCTCTTTTCCATTATGAAATGATCCACTTCATCTGTTATTATTTCTCTTTTTCTCAAAATCTACTTTGATATTACCATATCTCCCCTAGCTTTCTTGTGTTACTGTTTGCACAATTTATCTGTTTCCTTCCTTTTATGTCCAACATAGCTATGTCCTAATATTTAAAGTACAACTCTCAACACAATATACAGTTACCTGTGTTTTCTTCCAGAAGCAGCAAACTTCTGGCACAAGAACTTGTTTCTCATGTGCCAGGTTAATATTTTATTTCTTCCTCTGGTTGCTGGTAATATTGTTGTACTTCGTGAAAATTCATCTTGGTGCACACTTATGAAGCATGTGCTTTTCTGTAAGTATATCATGCTGTGAAAAGTTTACTTAAGAATTTTACAACATAAAAGTCAGTTTGTCTGCTGGCAATAAATTCAGGCTTTAAATGCCTATCACCTTTAAATTCCATAGAGACTCACAGTGTCCCTTGAACCAGCAGATTCTCCAGTGCCCGGAAGGATTTCACACAGCATTTGCTTCCTCTGGTTAAGATGACTCAGCACCAGGGATGTTTTCATCAAGAGCCTGGAAAGTGGAGGCTGGCGGCTGTTGCCCATTGTTCTCCCCCAGGCTGTGTTGGATTCCATAGCCAAAGTATATGGCAAAGCCTAGGAGCGAAATGAGACAGTGAGAAGGGAAAGTAGGCTCTTTCCTCACTTACAAATGCCCAGTGGGTTTCCTGTTATGGCATCTGACACAATGTGGGGGGAGGGATAGTGGGAAGAGGATTGGGTTCAGTCACTCAACAGTGCTCTTTGGGGCACTTCCCTGGTGGTTCCATGTTAAGAATCTGCCCACCAATACAGAAGATTTGAGTTCAATTCCTGGCCTGGGAACTAAGATCCCACCTGCCTTGGAGCACCTAAGCCTGCAATGAGACCGCATGCCAAAACTCAGCAGTTACCTGTGACTACGGAGCCCACATGGTCTGGAGTCTGTGTGTCATTACTAGAGAGAAGCCCACAGACCACAACAAAGAGCCCTCAAGCTGCAACTAAGACCCAATGTGACCAAATCAATACATATTAACAAAGAACCCTCTTTTTCATAGAAAACCACTCACCAATCACATTCCAGACGCCAAGTTGGACCCAGATCCCAGACGTCATCTGCATCATCAAGTAAACGTTCACAAAGATGCTCACCAGCGGGAGGACAGGCAGAGCAGGGACCTGTGGGCAGAGTCAGTTCATCCCTGAGCACAGCCCAGGCGTCTGAAAGGGAAACCCTACTGGGGTGGGAAGACTCCAGTCCAACTGCAGCTGTGTGTTCAGTGTCTACTTAGGTTGGGTGTGTAAAGGACTAAGTGTGGATCAGGGAAAGGTCCATTGGTTTTAGCAACTCCCCTTCTTCCCTGGTCCAGCAAAGGATGTTTAGACCTAAAGCACACAGATCTCCTTCACTCAGGGTGGACACTTTGGGCACATAAGGTCACCTACCCTGAACGTAAGAGGAGAGGGGTCCTGGGGCTGCCTCCAGATGATGACCGTGACCCCAATGATGAGCAGCAGCAGCAGCACAGCCACTGTTGTGAGCCCGGGGTCTCCAGAGAACACATATCTGGACCCCTGAGCCAGTATCATGGTCAGGATCATCAGCAGGAAAACTGCAAGGGCCAAGGAGGAGGAGAACAGGCTGGACTCCAGAAGACCAAAACATCAGGACCTTGGGTCACACCCCTCCCCAGGCTGCCCATATCAGGAATGGCCATCATATGTCCAAGACACCTCAACAGCCAAAGACACAGGTTCCCACTCTATCTTGCCAATTTCAGAATATGATCAAAGAGAAATCCCACTGCTCACCAAGCAGTAAGGCACATCCGTAGACAATTTGGCCAGATTTCCGGGTGGGGTTGGTGCTAATAGGGTCACACAGACTCTTTAGAATCCTTGAGATTCCTGCTTCAGGTACAGATTCCAAAGGACTTGCTTCACGTTCAGAAATCTCAATTTCATTTTCTGTTTTCTCCTTCTTGCTTAAATTTTGGTCTGGTTGGTACCTGAATTAGAGGTATTGAAGCTATATTATTAGATTGGAACAAAAGTAATTGTGGTTTTTACATTGTTGAAATTTACCATTTGATATTGGAATACATTCTAAATAAATGTGGCTATATTATACAACATTTTAATGCACATTATTATTTTTTGGGGGGGGGGTTTAGAAAATGTATTTATTTTTCAACTGAAGGATAATCGCTTTGCAGAATTTTGTTGTTTTCTGTCAAAGATCAACAAGAATCAGCCATAGGTATACCCATGTCCCCTCCCTCCCTCCCAAACCNTTTCTTTTACTAGAAAATAGACAGTTTCTTTTGGGTTTTCTATGTGTAGTATCATGTCATTTGCAAAAGTGAGAGTCTTACTTCTTCTTTTCAGATCTGGATTCTTTCTATTTCTTTCTCTTCTCTGATTGCCATAGCTAGGACTTCCAAAACCATGCTGAATAATTGTGGTGAGAATGGACAACTTTGTCTTGTTCCTGATCTTAGAGGGAATGCTTTTCATTTTTCCTCATTGAGAATAATGTTTGTTGTGGGTATGTTTTTTTAAAATTTGCTGTTTATTTTATATTTCTTTTAGACTATAGAAATGATGTTGACAAAAAGCAAATTTGAGTGATTTTTCTATTTGAGTTCAAAATAGGTAATAAAGCATCAGAGACAACTTGCAACATCAACAATACATTTGGCCCAGGAACTGCTATTGAATGTACAGTGCAGTGGTGGTTTAAGAAATTTTGCAAAGGAGATAAGAGACCTGAAGAAGAGGAGCACAGTGGCCAGCCACTGGAAATTGACAAGGTGAGAGCCCCTTGGACTGCAAGGAGATCCAACCAGTCCATCCTAAAGAAGATCAGCCCTGGGTGTTCATTGGAAGGACTGATGTTGAAGCTGAAAGTCCAATACTTTGGCCACCTGATGCGAAGAGCTGACTCATTTGAAAAGACCCTGATGCTGGGAAAGATTGAAGGCAGGAGGAAAAGGGGACGACAGAGGATGAGATGGTTGGATGGCATCACCGACTCGATGGACATGGGTTTGGGTGAACTCTGGGAGCTGGTGATGGGCAGGGAGGCCGGGCGTGCTGCAGTTCATGAGGTTGGTAAGAGTCGGACACAACTGAGTGACTGAACTGAACTGAACTGAGAGCCATCATCAAAGCTGATCCTCTTCCAACTACATGAGAAGTTTCTGAAGAACTCAGCACTGACCCTTCTGTGGTCATTCAGCATTTGAAGAAGATTGGAAAGGTGAAAAGGCTTGATAAGTGGGTGACTCATGAGCTGACTGAAAAGCTTTTTTAAATTGTCGTTTTGAAGTTTCACCTTCTCTACCTATACAACAACAACAATGAACCATTTCTTGATTGGATTGTGACATGTGATGAAAAGTGGATTTTATATGACAACTGGTGATGACCAGCTCAGTGGTTGGACTGAGAAGAAGTTCCAAAGCACTTGCATCAAAAGAAAGATCAGGGTCACTGTTTGGTGGTCTGCTGCTGGTCTGATCCACTACAGCTTTCTGAATCCTGGTGAAACCATTACATCTGAGAAGTGTGCTCAGCAAATCAATGAGATGCACTGAAATCTGCAATGCCTGCAGCTGGCATTGGTCAACAGAAAGGGTCCAATTCTTCCCCATGACAATTTTAAATTCCATTTAAAATTCACAGTCGGAAACTGTAATTACATTTGCACCAACCTAAAAACATCAGCCCATAGTCTCCCAACATAGATGGCCCCATCAACTTTTTTCCTGCCTTAAGGAAGCAGGAGCACTTAGAAAGTGGCATGGATATAGAAGATGACCACCTCCCGCATCAATCCCCACCAGGTCAAGACCCCCAGTCAAGGTGTAGCAGAGTCTCACCTGAGGACAAGAACAGAAATCACCACGAAGGAGTAAGCAAGCAGGGTCCCAGTTGCCATGAGGTCCACAAGGTTACTGAACTCTAAGAAAAATGCTGTGACCCCTAGGATGAGGGTACAAACAAGGTGTGGGGAGAGAATGAGAAACCCCTGGAAACATACAAGTTAAGGACATTGATCAAAGAAGGAACGGGTTTTGTTCACTCACCTGCAAGAGTTCCGGAAGCCAAGATGGCCATGATGGGAGTGTGTGTGCGGGGATGGATGTGGGCAAGTCCTTGGAAAAGGAGCCTGTCATCTGCCATCGCGTACGTCACTCGAGACATGGAGAACATGGTACCCAGGAGGCTGGAAGAGAAGATGGAAGCATAAGTGAGAACATGGGGAAGTAGGACAGACCGAAGGTTCTCCTCCCTAGTCTACCTGAGGTGGAGTAAGATGTCTCTTCATCTTGTCTCTCAAATAACAAGGGATGGGTTACCTGAACATCTGATGGTAGGTGGAGAGAAAACTTTGACCCTCACCTGGATGAAAGAGCACAGAATGTGCCAACAACCACGACATATCTGGCAGGGCCCCACCCAATATGGAGAAAAGCCTGTGGCAAGGGGCTCTCAGGATGAATCTGGTAGTAGGGCACCATGAGGGTGAGTGCCGCCGAGACACCAAAGTACACCAAAAAGCAGATCACGAGTGAGACCACGATGCTGAAAGGGATGGACCGCTGGGGATCCCGGGCTTCTCCCCCTGCAAGATGGGAGGAAATACTGGGTCAGCAAATATGCCAGGGTGAAAGCACAAAATCAAATTCCCTCCTCCATGTTCAAAAGCAGGTAACCTTCTCCCAATCCCTATGTCTGAGGACGGCCCAACCTGTGCCCAAAGCCCTGATGGGAAGCACAATAACCAAGTTACCTGTAGTGGCAATGGCATCAAACCCGACAAACCCGAAGAAGCACGTTGCTGCTCCCTGGAAAATCCCATCAAAACCAAAAGGTGCAAACCCTCCAGAACCCAGAGGGCCCAAGCTATGATGAGAGAAGGAATGAGGAAGAAGATGGGTGAGATGAGTTCATCCATCCCTACTGGACTCCTCCCTCCACACCACAAGTCCTGGCCCCTAGGACCTCCATCACTTAGACCCATCACCCCAGATCTCTTCAGTCCCCACCTTATTCTCAGCTCCATACCATCTGACATGCATTACTGTGGACAAGGGTCCCCTCCTAACCTAGAGGAGTCATTGGACCCAGCTGCAGCCAGTGTGTAGTCCTGTTCCGTGAGCTGCCAGTTGTGCAGGTCTCCCTTAATGAAGCCAGAGAGGATGATGAAGCCGAGAACCAAAATGTTGATGCCTGTGAACCATTTGTTAACCAGTGCTGACTCACGGGCTCCCACAACCAGTATTCCTGTGGGAGAGATTGAATATGAGACATTCAAGATAACCAAATCCATAGACACAGAAAGCAGATCAGTGGTTGCTGGGGGTTGATGGTTGTGGAGGGTGGGAGTGGACAGATGGACAGTGAGTGATCAGTGGGTACAGGGTTTCCTTTAGGGGTGATGCACCTGTTTGGGACTAGGTGGAGGTGATGGTTGTACAACATCGTGAATGTACTAAGTGCCACTGAATTATACACTTTAAGATGATTAATTTCTTACTGTGGCCAGTGTCACATGATACGCACAATGATCAAATCACCATAGTGTCCACCTTAAACTCATACAATGTTGTCTGTCATTTATGTCTCAATAAAGCTGGGAGCAATTGTGAAATGGTTAACTTGAGGCTAGATGAATGTCCTCTCAATTAAAAAAAAAAAAGAAGTTTGATCTTGGTGCAGAGGAAGAAAGTTGTCATTTGAAATCAATGATTCTGAGCTGGGGAAATTTTATCTCCCAAAAAATCTGGGGGATGTCTAGAGACATTCCAGTTGTCACGATTTTGGATATGGGCTTCACAATTGTCTCATAAATAAAGGACACTCAATCATCAGACAATGACTTAAAAAAAAAAACAAACCTACAAGGCACAAGACAGTCCCTTAGACTAAAGAATGTTCCTACCGAGAATGTCAGTAGTGCCAAGGGTGGGAAACTATGGTCTATGTCTTGCTTTCCTCTCTGTCATATCACAAATCCTTTCCAGTACTAATTCCCTCACCATTCTACCACCCCAAGATTTCCCACCCTAGATCCCTTCCCGCACTCCTCTCTTCCCATCCTGTCTTTGATCCCATCTCACCCATCATCACCAGCACCACACCCAAGGCAAGAAAGTCAGGATACTTGGCCAGGAAAGAGGGCACGTGCAGTGGGAAAGTTCCTCTTAAAGCCTGAGACATGTGGTTCCCAATCAGGCTGTCGAAGGTGGAGCTCCAGGCTCTGGCGACGCTTGCAATGGCTGTAGGTACAGAAGAAAGATTCATGAACAAATTTTAATTGAACCCCTACCATGTGCCATGGGATGTATGTCATGGAGGGGAGCAGACAGAGTAATTAATCTCAAAGAGTTTCATTTCACGGAACAGGGAGAGAAGATACAGCTGATTCACAAAACAGGTCATCTGCTCAGAGTGTTAGGAGGAGATCGATGTTTTGCAAGAAAAGATAACAGGAAATTGGGACCAGGAGGGCTGGAAGGTAAGAACTGAAATTTTAAGCTGATGTGTAAAGAAACCTTCCATGAAGCCAACAGCTGAGCAAAGGCTTCAACATGATGAAGGGGTGAGCCTGTGGGTCATGTGTCCCTCCCACGCACTCACTCCCTACAGTTCCTTTTACTCTGGGTTCCTAGTCCATCATTGAAGGAAAGAATAGACCCGCGTACAATGAAACTGTGCCTTTTTCCTGCCACCATTACCCACTTCCCCCGCAAAGTGGATTATGAAGTTCTCATGAATGAGTTGAAGACCCTAATCCCCCCTCCTTGTTTCCTCATCTCAACTCCCACACCTTTTCCCTCCCCATCATCTCACTGATGGCGTAGGACAGTAAGAGGTTCCAGCCAGTGACGAAGGCGCACAGTTCTCCCACGGTGACGTAGCTATAGAGATACGCAGAACCGGACCCAGGGGCTCGGGCCCCAAACTCTGCATAGCAGAGCCCGGACAGCACAGAAGACAAGGCGGCGACCAAGAAGGAGACGACGATCGCTGGTCCAGCTTTGTTCCTGGTCACTTCTCCGGGCAGGATGTACACACCAGCTCCCAGGGTGATGCCCACGCCCAAGGCCACCAGGTCGAGGGTGTTCAGACAACGGGACATGCGGCCCTCAGACCCCTCCCTGGGTTTGAGCGGCCGCCTGCGGATCAGCTTCTGACCGAATTGACGGAGATCCTGACATCGCATCCTGGATGGAGTTGCGGATCTGTGATCTGCTGAGAAAACAAGACACCAAGCCATCAGGAATGTCCCTCCAGCACTGGGCCTGGCACACAGTAGCTGCTTAATTGTTATGACTTGGGTGGGCAAGAATCATGAGAGTTTTGTCCTTTCTTTCTTTTTGTTTTGCCAGGCTCATGGCTTGCAGGATCTTAGTTCCCTGACCAGGGGCTGAACCTGGGTCATGACAGTGAAAGCCTGGACTTCTAACCAAAAGGCCACCAGGGAACACCCTGGAAGGTTTCTTAAATTTTTATTTTAATTGAGGTATAGTTAACGTACAATATTTTTAAATTTCAGGTGCAACACATAGGGATTCATAATTTTAAAGGTCTTATGACATTTATAGTTATTATAAAATATTGGGAAAGATTGAAGGCAAAAGGAGAAGGGGGTGGCAGAGGATGAGATGGTTAGATAACATCACCAACTCAATGAACATGAATTTAAGCAAATTCTGGGAGATAGTGGAGGACAGGGGAGCCTGGTGTGCTGCAGTCCTTGAAGCTGCAAAGAGTCAGACACGAGTTACTGACTGAATAACAACAATATAAAACCTTGGCTGTATGGCACCAAATGCTCATAGTCACAGTATTTATAACACCCAAGGCATGGAAGCAACCTAAGTATCCATCAACAGATGAACGGATGAATACAATGTGATAGGCATATATGAATATGTATGTATGCGCACACACCTGTATACATATATGTGAGGTGCTTATACTAAGTGAAGTCAGACAGAGAAAGACTAACATTATATGATATCACGTCTATGTGGAATTTGAAAAATAATATGAACGAACTTGTTTACAGAACAGAAACATAGGGGAAAAGCTTGTGGTTACCAAAGGGGAAAGGTAGGGGGGAGGGATAAATTAGGAGATTGGGGTTAACATACCCACACTTACATCTGTATAAAATATATAATCAACAAGGATCTGCTATATAGCATAGGGAACTCTACTCAATATTCTGTGATAACCTAGATGGGAAAAGAATCTGATAAGGAATGGATATATGTATCATTGAATCACTTTCTGTACACCTGAAATAACACAACATTGTAAATCAACTAAATTCTGATATAAATAATAAAAAAAGAGAAGTGTCCAGGAAACAGGAAATATTCGAGAGCAATTGAATAAAAGCACATTCAGAGGGGAAAGAAGCAAAAATAAATGACAGGACTCTGTGTCCTCTCCTTTGGGGCATGGAATGTCTGCTCACTACCCGGCTCTGCAGGGCGAGGCTGACCCAGTGACCATGAGTTACTATCTGCAGGCTTCTGTCTGTGATATTCCAAAGTCCAAGTTTAGTGTTTTGGATTAAGAGTGTAACTGAGCAGCATCATGCTGTGAGGTTTTCCCAAAGTAGACCCCTATCCATGTCCTCCACCTGCCTTTTATCTCTAGAAAAACCTCAAAGAATAAATTTAATCAGAGAAGTGAGAATGAAAACAGTCAGGCAAGACAAAATAATAATACTTCAGCTGTTAAAGTCAAAGTTCTTCCTCAAGGATTACAGTAATACTCTGAGTCATGTCCTTCGGGGTGTTTTGCAGATACTAAAACCCTCACCAGGTGGAAGATGTTGGCTGTACGCTACCCATAAGCACAGAGACCCCAGACTGTTTGGAACCAGAAAGCTGATGATGCTGACTTCCAATTTCCTCACCACCAACCAATCAGAGGAGTGTCCATGAGCTGATCACAGCCAGCTCCTTGGACACTATGACTCCTCACTACCTGGTCCAGGGCAAGACATACAGCACCGAGGGCACTAGGCCACTGCGGCTCCCTTTGCCCAGCAAAGCAATAAACTCTTCTCTTTTCTGCTTCACCCAGAACTCTGTCTCCGAGCATCTATTGGGCATCAGTGAAGAGAGGCCGAGTTTTGGCTACAAGAACAAGCATTCGAACAGCCAGAAAACTCTGATGAGAATCTTGGCTTCACCATCACCTCTGTGTCTTTGGAAAAGTCATTTACTTCTATGGACCTCCGTTTCCTCTTGTTCAAATATGATGACTATTAAACAATTTTAGTTTTATAAGATGAGAAGAGTCCTGATGGCTGATTGCATGATAATGTAAATATACTTAACATTACTGAACTGTATACTTAGAAATGGTTAAGATGGCAAATTTTATAACATATGTAATTTACCACCATATTTTAACATTACTGCCAATAATAAATAATAGAGCCAGCTTCACATTGGGTTAACAAACCCAATGGTGACTTAATTTAATATAAATCACCATACAGCCCTCCTCCCAGATGCCAAAATCCATGGATGCTCAAGTCCCTTGCAGCCACCTGGGCATCCATAGAGGAGAAACCTGCAGATACAGTGATCAACACTACACAGGGGACTGACGTCAGTGGTCCACACACCAGAAACCCTATACAAGGGGAATCTTTGATATTGTTTGAGCACTAGTCAGAAGAGTCTTAGTTCATTTAAACTGAAGTGGATGAACCTAGAGCCTGTTATACAGAGTGAAGTAAGTCAGGAAGAGAAGACAAATGTCATATATTAACACACGTATATATGGAATCTAGAAAAAAGGTACTGATGGACGTATTTGCAGGGCAGGAATAGAGACACAGACCTAGAGAACAGACTTGTGGACACAGCAGAGGAAGGAGAGAGTGGAACGAGTTGAGAGAGTAGTGTAGACATATATACACCACCATATGTAAGATAGGTAGCCAGTGGGAACCTGCTATACAGCACAGGGGGCTCAACCTGGTGCTCTGTGATGACCTAGAGGGGTGGGATGGGATGGTGGGAGGGAGGGAGGTTCAAGAGGGAGGGAATATATGTATACTCATGATTGATTCATGTTGTTAGATGGCAGAAACTGGTACAACATTGTAAAGCAATTATCTCCTAGTTAAAAATAAATTTAAAAAAAAGTCTTAGAATCTCCAGGAACTGATTAAATCCCAACCGATTCTCACACAAACACAACAGCTCCCAGCTTTCATCTAGAAAATGGGTCTCTCCACCCTCAGGCTGGAGCCAGGCTGACCCTCCGCACTCTGGGGTTGCGGAGGTCTCTTTAGGAAGATGTGAACTCAGCGCCCAGTCTCCCACAGGAGAGGGTGACCCGAGACTTACTGGATCCTTGGAGCAGAGCCTGGAGACCTGGGTCAGTCAGGGAGGCTGAGGTTAAGCTGTGCAGGGCTGGAGCTGAGACATCTCCAAGAACCGAAGCGGGGAGTCCTGAGCACAGCAGACGGCCCTCACCCCTGCGATGTGGGGTGCAGATGGGGTTGAGTGGGTGGGGAACAGTGTTGCTATCAGCTCTTGACACTTATGTGGTTACCCTCAGGAGGTGGTTCTGAGAGGTTTTTTTTTTTTTTTAATTGTGGTAAAGTACCCATAACGTATTATTTACCATTTTAATTATTTTAAGAGTACAGTTCAGTTACGTTAAGTACATTCACATTTTGTGTAACCAAACTCCATTCCCATTAAACAATTCCCCGTTTCTCCTTTCCCAGTTCCTGGCAATCACCGTTCCTCTTTCTGCCTCTATGAATCTGACCACTATAGGTACTTCATTTAAGTGGAATCACTCAATATCTGTTCTTTCCTGTCAGTCTTATTTTATTTAGTACAATGTCTACTAGATTTATTCATATTTTTACCATTAAAAGAACAACTGATGTATTTTGGGGGCTGTTGGGTCCCTGCTCTGCACGTGGGCTTTCTCCAGTTGCAGTGAGTGGGTCTACTCGCTGGCTGCAGTCATGGACTTTTTCGTTGCAGTGGCTTCTCTTGTGGTGCGTGGGCTTCAGTGGTTGCTGCCTGTGGCCTGAGATTGCCCCACAGCATGAGGAGTGCTCCTGAACCGGGGATCAGACCCGTGTCCCCGGCACTGGCAAGAGGATCCTTATCCGTTGTGCCACTAGGGAAGTTCTTGCGTGTTTGTGCCTGTGTGAGTCGCTCAGGCATGTCCGTCTCTTTGCATAGTCTGCCCATGGGATTCTCCGGGCAAGAATACTGGAGTGGGTTGCCATTCCCTTCTCCAGGGAGATCTTCCACATGCAGGGATCAAACCCAGGTCTCCTGCATTGGCAGGTGGATTCTTTACCATCTGAGCTAACTGCTGAGTAACACTCCATTATGGGTACCTACCACACTGGCTCATCCATTTAATGGTCAAGGGACACTTGGGTTGCTTTCATGTTTTAGCTATTGTGAATAATGCTGTTATGAACATGAGTGCAAAAATATCTCTTCCAGAGTATGCGTTCAACTCTTCTGGGTATAGGTTCAGAGGTGGAATGGCTGGATCATATGGCTTTAAGATTTTTTTCTGCTTGTGATGGAGAAGATGTTCACATATTGAGGAATAAGGAAGTCATTCTGGCTCATCCATGGTTCAGCCTGAACTGCGTGTGAATTAAGACAGCCAGCCCAACCCTCGCAGCTCATCTGCTTTAACCACGGAGGTAAAGAGCGTCTGTTTTGAAGATAAGGATGAATAACTCCCTTCTCATGGCCTCCATGTTAACACTCCCTGTGAGATAAAGTTCCCTTACCAGACACCAGGGAACTGCTGTCTCGCTGTCTCTGTACTAAGTCTGTCTCTTTTGAAACCTTGAAGGAATACACCCTGTCATGTTGATGTATGTGCTCTGTTTGGATGAGGTGTAAGACTGTGCTGGAAACCATGCTTCAACAGAGCATGTGCCTGTTTTTATGTGCCTGTTGGCCATCTTCATTTCCTCCTTGAAAAAAGGTCTAATCATTTCTTCTGCCCAGAAGAAATGTTGATCTGTAAGAGCCTTTTATGTACATGGGATTTTTTTTGTTGTTGATCTGGAAAAGGTCAGTTTTCATTCCAATCCCAAAGACAGACAATGCCAAAGAATGCTCAAACTACTGCACAGTTGCACTCATCTCACACACTAGTAAAGTAATGCTCAAAATTCTCCAAGCCAGGCTTCAGCAATACGTGAACCGTGAACTTCCAGATACTCAAGCTGGTTTTAGAAAAGGCAGAGGAACCAGAGATCAAACTGCCAACATCTGCTAGATCATGGAAAAAGCCAGAGAGTTCCAGAAAAACATCTATTTCTGCTTTATTGACTATGCCAAAGCCTTTGACTGTGTGGATCGCAATCAACTGTGGAAAATTCTGAAAGAGATGGGAATACCAGACCACCTGACTTGCCTCTTGAGAAACCTATATGCAGGTCAGGAAGCAACAGTTAGAACTGGACATGGAACAACAGACTGGTTCCAAATAGGAAAAGGAGTACGTCAAGGCTGTGTATTGTCACCCTGCTTATTGAACTTATATGCAGAGTACATCATGAGAAATGCTGGGCTGGAGGAAGCACAAGCTGGAATCAAGATTGCTGGGAGAAATATCAATAACCTCAGATATGCAGGTGACACCACCCTTATGGCAGAAAGTGAAGAGGAACTAAAAAGCCTCTTGATGAAAGTGAAAGAGGAGAGTGAAAAAGTTGGCTTCTGCGTGGGCTTTTCTGCAGTTGGGATGACCAGGGGCTCCTCTCTAGTTGAGGTGCACAGGCTCCTCATTGCAGTGGTTACTTCTGCTGCAGAACATGGGCTCCAGGGGATGCAGGCTTCAGGAGTTCCGGCTCCCAGGTCCTAGAGTGCAGGCTCAGTAGCTGTGGCCCAGGCTTAGCTGCCCCATGGCAAGTGGGATCTTGCTGGACCAGGGATCGAACCTGCGTCTCCCGCATTGACAGGTAGAGTCTTAACTGCTGGACCACTGGTGAGGCCCCATCTTCCATCTAGTTTTATATCATCTCATGAGTTTTCCACTCCATTTCTTTTTTAAAAAAATAATTTCATTTATTTGTTTATTTATGACTCTTCTGGGTCTTCGTTGATGAATGGGCTTTTCTGTAGTTGCAGCGCACAGGCTTCTCATTGTGGTGGTTTTTCTTGTTTCGGAGCTCAGGTTCTAGGGCGTGCAGGCTTCAATAGTTGCAACTCATGGGCAGTAGAGCACAGGCTCAGTAGTTGTGGCCCAGGGGCTTAGTTGCTCCATGCCATGTGGGATCTTGCTGGACCAGGGATCGAACCTGCGTCTCCTGCATTGGCAGGCAGATTCTTTACCACTGAGCTACCAGGGAAGCCCGCTACTCAGTTTCCTGACTTTCATCCCTCCTTCACTCTATTTCAGTTGCTCAAGCCCGCAACCAATCCTCTACTTCATTATCACCGCTGTCTTCATGGTTCATAATCTCCATTTCAAGCATTCTGTCCTGCAACAGCTTAAACTTGTCTTTTCAGTTTCACTTCCTATTTTTCAGTTCCACCCAACATTTATCAACAAACCCGTGACCCACTTCTGTCAGTGCAGATTTTTTCCCAGGTAAGAATTTTTCCTAATTAACTCTACTGTGCAGCTCTAAGAGCCTGAGACAGAAAAGTCAAGAAAAATGATTATTTTCACTATTGACACTATATCTCAGTAATGCCGGAGGAAAGGCAGGAATGAGCGTATCCCTTTGTCATTATGAGAGGATCCACTTTATCTGTTATCACCCTCTTTTCCTTAAGGTCAGCTTTGTCTGATACTGACGCAGCCGTGCTAGCTTTCTCGTGTCACTGTTTGCACAATGTATCTGTTCTCTCCATTTTACTTCCCATATATTTGTGTCCTAATATTTCAAGTGCAATACTGGACACATATACTGTTACCTGAATTTCCTTCCCATGTGGGTGTCCCTGGTGTTTTTACTGGAAAGAGGCAGGAGGAGGAGCTTCTTATGTGCAGGTGAGTATTTTATTTCTTCTGGTTGCTGCTTACATTGTAGTCTTTTGTAAACATTCATCTTGCTGCACTTGACAAAATTTTAAAAAGTTTATTTAACATTTATGCAATGATACAGTCACTGTGTCCATGAACAATAAAGTACAGGGGTCTAAGTGCATCCGCCTTCACAGTCCATAGAGGCTCACAGTGCCCCTTGAAACAGAAGATCCTCCAGGACACGGAGGGATTCCATACAGCATCTACTTCTTGTGGTTAAGATGGCTCAGCACCAGGGATGTCTTTGTCAAGTCTGGGAGGTGGAGGCTGGTGGCTGTTGATGACTGTTCCCTGCCAGGCTGTGTCGGATCCCATATCCAAAGTATATGAGAAATCCTAGTAGAGAAATGAGACAATGAGAAGGGAAAGTAGGGCTTCTCCTCACTTACAAATGCAAAATGGGCTCTTATGATGGCATCTGACACAGTTTAGGGGGGAGGTGGTAGGAACAGGATTGGGTACAGTCACCCAAGAGGCCCCTTTTTCCCAGAAAGCTACTTACCAATGGCATTCCAGATGCCAAATTGGGTCCAAGTCCTCGGGGTCATCAACATCATCAAGTAAACGTTCACAAAGATGCTCACC
Organism: Redunca redunca; assembly: GCA_006410935.1. Classification (NCBI taxonomy): domain Eukaryota; kingdom Metazoa; phylum Chordata; class Mammalia; order Artiodactyla; family Bovidae; genus Redunca; species Redunca redunca. The sequence goes on from SJYQ01001480.1 coordinate 156,022, forward strand.
AGCGGGAGGACAGGCAGAGCAGGGACCCGTGGGCAGAGTCAGTTAATTTCTGAACACAGCCCAGACGTCTGAGAGGGAGACGCTACCCCACATGGGTGGGGAGACTCCCGTCCTTTTCAGGCTGTGCGTTCAGTGCCTACTGAGATTGTGTGTGTAAAGCACTGAGTGTGGATCCGAGAAGGGTCCATTTGTTTTAGCAACTTATATTATTTGGGCCAGCAAAGGATATTTAGACTTCAAAGCCTGCAGACTTCATTCATTCAAGGTGAACAGTTTAGGCACATAAGGTCACCTACCTTGAAGTGAAAAGCAGTGGGGTCCTGGGGCTGCCTCCAGATGATGACCGTGACCCCAGTGATGAGCAGCAGCAGCAGCGCGGCCACTGTTGTGAGCCCGGGGTCTCCAGAGAACACACGTCTGGGCCACTGGGCCAGGACCACACTCAGGATGGTCAGCAGGAGAACCGCAAGGGTCAAGGTGGAGGAGAACAGGCTGACCAAGAAGCCAAAGACATCAGGACCTTAGGTCACCCCCCCACCCCCAGGCTGCCCACCTCAGGAAGGGCCATCATAGCTCCAAGACTCCTCAAGGGACAAAATGCACGCTCCCACCACCTCCTCTCAGTCTCAGAACATGACCAAAGAGAAATTCCACTGCTCACCAAGCAAGGAGGTACATCCATAGACAATCTGGCCAGATTTCAGAGTGGGGATGGTGCTGGGAGGGAACCACAGAGTCTTCAGAATCCTTGAGGTTCTTGCTTCAGGTACAGGTTCTGAAGGACTAGCTTCATGTTTTGAAATATCAATTTCCTCCTTCTTGCTTAAAGCCTGTTCTGGTTGGTACCTGAATTATAGATATTAAGGCAGTGTTAACAGCAGCCCCTACTCATCCAACATGAGGCAGCCTGTTCCACCTCTCTCTTGCCTTCAGCATAGAAGGACATTTAGAAGGTGGCATGAAGACAGATTTAGAAAAAGACATTTAAAAGGTGTTTGCAATGTTGGAGGTCTGGATTTGATTCCTGAGTTGGGAAGATCCGTGGAGAAGGGAAAGTCTACCCATTCCAGTATTCTGGTCTGGAGAATTCCATGGGCTGTATAGTCCATGGGGTCGCAAAAAGTCAGACACGACGGAGTGACTTTCATTCACTTCAATTTACGAAGGCAGAAGATGATTACTTCCCATCAATTCCCACGAGTCTAAGGACAAGCACCTCTCACCTGAGGACAAGCACAGAGAAAGACACCAGGGAGTAAACAAGCAAATTCCCAATTGACATGAGGTCCACAAGGTCACTGAAGTTGAAGAGCAATGCTAAGAGCCCTAGAATGAAGGCAAAACAAGATGGTGGAGGGAGGGAAAAACTGGAGGAAATACTCAAGCTAAGGAAGTTGATCCAAGAAGGAGTGGGTTTTGTTATCCACCTGCAATATTTCCAGAAGACATGATGGCCATGATGGGGGTTCCTGTGTGAGCAAAGACACTGGCAAGTTTCCGGAAAAGGAGCCCATCACGTGCCATATCCCCGATCACCTTGGGTATGGGGAAGAAGATGCTCTGGAGCCTGGAAGGACAAAGAAGAACATGAGGATGGACTGGGGCATCTGCTCCCTGGTCTACAAGGTGTAAGGTGTCTTCATCTCTTCTCTCTCAATCCCAAAGTGTTGGCAACCTGAGATCTGACCGTATATGGGGAGAAAACCATGCTACTGACCTGGATGTAAGGGCACAGAGGGTGGTAACAGCCACGACATATCTGGCAACGTCCCAGCCAATGTAGAGAAAAGCCTGCGGCAAGGGGCTCTCAGGGTGAATCAGGTAGTAGGGCACCATGAGAGTGAGTGCGGCTGAGACTCCAGAGTACGCCAGAAAGCAGATGAAGATCGTGATCAAGATGCTCCAGGGGATGGACCGATGAGGGTTTAGGGCTTCTTCCCCTGCAAAATTGATGAAGGTGCTGGGTCATGAAAGCTCACTGGGGTGAAACCACAAAATCCCTCTCCCTCCTGTACCATGAAAATAAGCCTAACTTTCTGTGCCCTGTGCCCAAGGGGCAGCCCAATCTGTCCCCAAACCCCTGATGGGACACACAATGACCATGTTACCTTTAGTGACAATGGCATCAAAACCAAGTGCATAGAAACATATCGCTGCTCCACGGAGAATTCCACCAAGGCCAAATGGCACAAATCCTCCAAAACCCAGAGGACCCAAGCTATGGTGAGAGAAGGAACGAGGAAGAACATGGGTGAGGTGTGTTCAGCCGTCTCTACAGGAATCCTCATTAATACCACAAGTCCTGGGCTCCAGACTCCCAACATTTGGACCCATCAGCCCTGATCTCTTAGTTCCAGGTTTGCAGCCTTCAGCCCATGCATTACTAAGGTCAAGGGTACCACCCTCACCTAGAAAGGCCACCCGATCCAGGTGTGATGGATGTGTAGTCCTGTTCCGTGAGCTTCCAGTTGTGCAGGTCTCCCTTAAAGAAGCCAGAGAGGATGATGAAGATGAGAACCAAGACGTTGATGCCTGTGAACACTCTGGTAACCAGAAGTGACTCACGAGCTCCCAGAGCAAGGGCCCCTGTGGGGAAAATGGAATATGAGACATTCAAAGTAACTAAATCCATAGAGACAGAAAGCAGACCGGTGTTTACCAGGGGCTGGGGGTTGTGGGGTTGGGACCCATGGATGGACAGTGACTGCTCAGTGGGTGCAGTTTCCTTTGTTGTGATGGACATGTTTGGAACTACATGGAGGTGATGGTTGTACAACGTTGTGAATGTGCTTAGTGCCACGGTATTGTATACTTTCAGAAGGTTAATTTTTTTGTGTGAGATGGTAACCATCTCACAATATATACACCTAACATCTTAAACTTATACAATGTTGCATGCCAATTATATCTCGATAAAACTGAAGATAGTAAAATGGTTAATTTTATGCTATGTGAATTATTTCCCAATTAAAACCACACCTTTGGTCTCAATACAGAGGAAGAAACTTGTCAAAGTAAATGATTCTCAATGGGGGTTGATTTTGTGCCCTAAGGATGTTTGCCAATGTCTGGAGACATTTTGATTGTCATTGTCACTACTTGGGAGGTAGGCATAGTATCTAAATAGGGATGGTATCTAGTGAGGAAATTTCAGGAATGCTGAAATTAAGCCTTATATAAATTAAGAAAGTCCTACAATGTGAACAGCCAACTCCTTGGAAAAGACCCTGGTGCTGGGAAAGATTGAAGGCAAAAGGAGAAGTGGGCAGGCAACAGAGGGTGAGATGGTTGGATGGCATCACTGACTCAATGGACATGAGTTTGCGTGAACTCTGGCAGATGGTGAAGGACAGGGAAGCCTGTAGTCCATGGAGTCACAAAGAGCTGGACCTGACTCAGGAACTGATGCCAACAACAATGGACAGGACAGCCCCCAGTACTGAAGGCTGTTCCGGCCTAGAAGCCCAGTCGTTCCAAGAGTGGGAAGCGACAGTCTGTGTCTTGCCTTCCTGTCTCTCACACCCCAGACCCTTCTTGGTGGATGGATTGTGCCTGTGTGCTCAGTTGCTCAGCTGTGTCCAACCCTTTGTGACCTCATGGACTGCAGTCCTCCAGGCTCCTCTGTCCATGGATTTTCCTAGCAAGAACACTGGAGTGGGTTGCCATTTCCTCCTCCAGGGGATCCTCCTGACCCAGAGGTTGAAACTACGTCTCCTACATTGGCAAGTAGGTTCTTTACCACTGAGTCACCGGGGAAGCCATATCCCAGACCCTTATTCCAAGTCCTAATCCCCCGTGATTCTGCCACCCCAAGCCTTTCAGTTCCTCCACCACACCCCTCTCTTCCCATCCTAATTCTGACCCCTATCTCACCTGTGAGCAGCAGCACCACGGCCAGCGCGATAAAGTCTGGGTACCGGGCCAGGTAGTCGGGCATGTACTGAGAGAAGGCTCCCTGCAATGCCTGAGAGATGTGGTTCCCGATCAGCCCGTCAAAGGTGTAGCTCCAGGCCTTGGACACACTTGCAGTGGCTGCAGCAGGAGAAGAAACATTCATTGATAAACGTGAATTGGATCCCTCTATGCACCATGGGATGTATCTGGGGAGGAAAATTACAAAATGTCAAATGTCAAACAATTTATTTTCATGAAGTGGGGAGGGTAGACCCAGATGATTCACAAACTGGGTCAATTATTAAGTATTTTAGTGGGAGATAATTGTTATGCAAGAAAACAGGGAAGAGGGAACAAGAAGTCTGGGAGATAAGGATTAAAATTTTAAATCCAGTGCTAATGGAAACTCCACGAAGGCAAAAGCAGAGCAGAGACTTCAGTATGGTGAGGGAATGAGCCTGTGGGCCATGCCTTCCTGTCACCCGCTCCCCACGGTTCCCTTTCCTCTGGGTTCTTGGTCTATCATTTAAGGAAAGCAGGGGAGAGCTGAGTAGAACGAAGCTGTGGAGTTTTCCTAACACTATTACTCTCCTTGCCTCACAAAGTGGATGATAAAGTGCTCATGAATGACTGAAGACCAAATCCCACTCCTAGTTTCCCGGTCTTCAACCCCACACCTTCTCCAGCCATCATCTCACCAAAGACATAGGAGAGTATGAGGTTCCAGCCAGCGATGAAAGCCCACAGTTCTCCCACGCTGATGTAGCTATAATGATATGCAGAACTGGTCCACTTTATCCATGTCCCAAACTCAGCATAGCAGAGCCCAGACAACACAGAAGACAGGGCAGCCACCAAGAAGGAGATGATGATTGCTGGTCCAGCGACGAACAGGGCCACCTCTCCAACCACGATGTACACGCCGACCCCCAGGGTGCTGCCCACACCCAAGACCACCAGGTGGAAGATGTTCAGATGTGGGCTTACGAGAATCTCAAACTTCTCCCTGGGCTCCAGGGGCTGCCTGCGAATCAGCTTCTGACCACACTGGCGGGGATCCTGACACCGCATGCTAGGTGGAGTTGAGGAGCTGTGATCTGCTGAGAAAGGAACACACCAAGCCATGAAGAATGTCCATTGGCCCTTGGCCCCGGCAGTCCAATTCCATGGAGCAATGGAGCGATGGGGCGCAGGTGGTGCAAGGAAACTTGGGGCAAGTTCTCCATCTCTGAGCGTTGGTTTCTTCAAACATAAAGAAGCCTTATAACAAGTTTCAAAGTTACTGGAAGGGACTTCCTTGGTGGCACAGTGTTAAGAATCTACCTGCCAATGCAGGGGACACGGGTTCAATCCCTGGCCCAGGAAGATTCCACATGCCGAGGGGCAACTAGACCAGTGCACCGCGACTACTGAGCCTGTGCTCTGGACCCTGCGAGCCTCAACGGCTGAGCCTCTGTGCCTTGAGCCCATCCTCTGCAACAGAAGTCACCACAATGAGAAGCCTGCGCACCAAAACTAGAGAGTAACTCTGCTCGCCGCAATTAGAGAAAGCCTACACACAGCAACAAGGACGCCACGGTCATCAATTTTTCATTACTTTTTAAAAGTTAGTGGAAAGGTGGAGTGGATTGCATCTCCCCCCAATTGTGCCCCTTTGGAATATGGATAGTTTTGAGCTGAAGGCAATGAAGACCCAGCAGACTCAAACTCCTTGCCACTTCCCTTAACTGCTCAACATAACGTAGTTTAGGGGCCTATACCTAGAGGAGAGCTGTTACCAAAGATACATTTTTATCTCAGAAAGGCTTGCCTGCATGGAATAGCAAACATTTGTTCACCAAGTGTTGGCTCTTGCCATCTTTCCTGTGGGTTCTCTTCCTCTTGTTTGAAGCCCCAGGTTCCTACCTACCCTTCTTCCTTCACTCAGTGGAGTGTATAGCCTCAACTGCCTGACTGTCTTTGTGCCTTAGAGTTTTTATCGGGTTCCAATACATAGCAAATTAAACTTGTTCATCTGACTTATGTCAGCTTGATTATTAGACTGGGCAAAGAGCTTGGAAAGAAAAGGTTTCTGCCCCACGGAAGCAAAAGCTGCCAACACAGAACCCGGCACAGTAGATGCTTACTTGGTATGAGCTGAGTGGATGAAGACAGTGATTTTTGTATTGAATTCAACCAGCTCTCCTGGTTCAAATCCACCTATAGTACTACTCACTAGCTTATGGGCTCCCCTGGTAGCTCAGCTGATAGAGAATCTGCCTGCAGTACAGGAGATCCCAGTTCAGCTCCTGGGTCAGGAAGACCCCCTGGCAGGGGGAGAGGCTACCCAGCCCAGTATTCTTGGGCTTCTCCAGTGGCTCAGACAGTAAAGAATCTGCCTGCAACGCGGGAGACCTGGGTTTAGTCCCTGGGTCGGGAAGATCCCCTGGAGGATGAAACGGCAACCCACTCCAATATTCTGGCCTGGAGAATCCCCATGGACAGAGGAGCCTGGCAGACTACAGTGCATGGGGCTGCAAAGACTTGGACACAACTGAGCGACTAAGCACACACACACACACACACACACACACACACACACATTAACTCATCTGATTTAACATAACTCACCACGGTCTTCCCAAGGAAGCTGCGAATGTTCAAGTCCCAGATGAAGGACCAGAAACTATGGAGATCCCCCAGTATAGAGGAGACTGAATCCAGGGATCCACGTATCACAAACTCTACGTAAGTGTAATATTTATTGTTTGAACACCACTCAACAAACACATCTAGAGACTCCAGACACTAATGCAATCTCCCCCACACCACCTCTTCACACCCCCCCCACACACAAACTGCGTTCTTATTTCCTTCTGTTCTGCTTTCATCTAGAAAATGGGTCTCTCCACCCTCAGGCTGGAGCCGGGCTGACCCCTGCACTCTGGGGTTGCAGAGGTCTTTTTGGGAGGCTGTGAACTCAGCGCCCAGTCTCCCACAGAAGAGGGTGACCCGAGACTTACTGGATCCTTGGAGCAGAGCCTGGAGACCTGGGTCAGTCAGGGAGGCTGAGGGTAAGCCGTGTGGGGCTGGAGCTGAGACCTCTCCAAGAACCGAAGTGGGGAGTCCTGAGCACAGAAGACAGTCCTCACCCCTGGGTTGTTGGGGTGGGGTGGGGCGGGGTGGGCGGGGAGCAGTGTTGCTATCAGCCCTGACTCTTCTGTGGTTACCCTCAGGAGGAGGTTCCGAGAGGTCTTTTTTTATTGTGGCAAAATACCTATAACATAAGACTGACCATTTTAACCATCTTTAAGTGTCTGGTCGTGTTAAATATATTTGCATTTTGGGTCGTGTTAAGTACATTAGCATTTGGTGCAACCAAACTCCGGGACTGTTTTCATCTCGCAAAAGTTCAACTCTGTTCCCATTCAACAACAATTCCCCCTTTCTCCTTTCCCAGTTCCTGGCAATCACCCTCCTCCTCTCTGTGTCTGTGAATCTGACTACACCAGATACTTCATTTAAGTGGAATCAGAATATTTGTCACTTCCTGTCATGTTAATTTAGCTTAGTAAAATGTCCACCAAGTTCTTGCATGCTGTAGCATGTGTTGGAATGCCCTCCCTTTTTAAGGGTAAATAGCACTCTATTATTTGTACCTACTGCATTGTCTTATTCATATGTTGGTCAATGGGCACTTGGGTTGCTTTCATGCTTTAGTTTTGTGAATAACGCTGCTACGAAAATGAGTGTAGAAATACCTCTTCCAGAGTGTGCTTTCAATTCTATACTAGCCTTGGAAGTAGAGTGAGCTTCCCTGGTGGCTCAGACAGTAAAGAATCTGCCTGTAATGTGGGAATACCCAGGTTTGATCCCTGGGTCAGGAAGATCCCCTGGAGAAGGGGATGGCTACCTTCTCTAGTACTCTTGCCTGGAGAATTCCAGGGACAGAGGAGCCTGGCGGGATATAGTCCATGGGGTGGCAAAGAGTCAGACACAAGTGAGTGACTAACACTTTCTCTTTCAGAAGTAGACTGGCTGGATCGTATAGATTTTTTGTCTGCTTGTGATGGCGAAATATTCATATACTGAGGTATGAAGTCATTTTTTCTTATGGTTCATCTTGAACTGTGTGTGAGCTAAGACAGCCTGTCCAGCCCTCACAGCTCATCTGCTTTAACCATTTGCGGTAAAGAGAGTCTGTTTGGAAGATAAGAATGAGTAACTCCCTTTTCATGGCGTCCATGTTAACACTCCCTCCAAGATAAGGTTCCCTTCCCAGACACCAGGGTCCTGCTGCCTCACTGTCTATGTGCTAAGCCTGTCTCTCCTGAAAGCTTGAAGGAATTCGCCCCGTCATGTTGATGTGTGAGCTTTGTTTGGATGAGGTGTAAGAGGATGCTGGAAACCATGCTTCAGCAGAGCAGTTCCTCAGAGCTCTCTGAGAGGCTGCCTTCCCAACTATAGCCCTCAGTTTGGTTCAAATTAAATTTTTTCCTATCCCTATGGTAGGTTCTTTATTGATTGCTTCCGTGGACACAGATTCATTTGATCATCAAGAACCCTGAAAAGGAGGGGCTGTAAAACCGGGGACCCAACTCTTAATCCTCCTCCCTCCAAGTTTTATTTATACGACTTGGCCTTGCACAATCTGCTTGTGACCTGAGACACTCAATTGTGGGGAACCTTTAAGCCCAGCTCAGCACCAATTAGGAGTTTGTTGTTGTTACATGCATTCACGAAGTCGAATCCAAGTGTTTGCAACTCCATGGATGGCAGCATGCCAGGCATCCCTGTCCTTCACTGTCTCCTGGAGCTTGCTCAAACTCCTGTCCATTGAGTCAGTGATGCTGTCGAACCATTTCATCCTCTGCCACCCCTTCCTACTCCTGCCCTCAATCTTTCCCAGCATCAGGGTCTTTTCCAATGAGTCTGTTCTTCACATCAGGTGGCCAAAGTATTGCAGCCTCAGCTTCAGCATCAGCCCTTCCAATGAATATTCCAATGAACGATTTTCTTTAGGATTGAGGCTTGAATTTCTTGCTGTCCAAGGGACTCTCAAGAGTCTTCTCCAGCACCACAGTTCAAAATCACCAAAGTTCAATTCTTTGGTGCTCAGCCTTCTTTATGGTCCAGTCTCACATTCACACATGACTACCAGAAAAAACAAAGCTCATAGATTAGACATAGCTTTAAAGTCTTATTTTCCATTTTAATTAAGTTGCACAAAATATTTTTTTTTCAAGCAAATACTGTTCATTCCCCTTGATATCATCTGAAAAATAAAATTTTCTCTGTTTCGGGGCACATAAAATATTACCTGTACATGTGATTCTTTTATTGTATATCTCATCAAATATAATTGAACATTTTCTGCATTTCAGATACTGTTTCAGCTGCTGCTGGCCAAAAGTGTTGTGAGTTGAATGCATTTCCTTGTTCTCAAATTCATCTGTTGAAACCCTAATCCCCAAGGACTACAGAATGTGACTGTGTTTGGTGAGAGGGCCTTAAAGAGGTAAATAAATTTAAATGAAGTCATTAGAGTTGGCCCTAACCCAATATGACTGATATCCTCATAAGAAGAGGCGATTAGAACACAGAGAGTATACAAAGAGACAAAGAGGTGGAGAGATTTAGCAAATAAAAAAACAAGACACCTAAATGCAGTGAATTTCATAGAAACCGTGAACATTTAAAATATATTTTAATACATATATCTTATATAGATACATATTTTATGCATTTAATTATACATATCTTACTATGTACAGATATAGTCACGTGTACACACATGCTTCACTTTTTATAAACACTGCAAGTTTTACAAATTGATTTGTGACCACTGTGTTACCAGTTGACGTTTACCATATTTTAGAAAAAATATTTTAAAATCAAGGTGTGTACTTTTTAAACAAAATGCTATTGCATATTGCACTGAGTAGAGTATAGCATAACATAACTTTTTTTAAACATGACTTTTATACACGTGGGGAAACTAAAAAATTTGTGTATGACTCCTTCTATTGCTACTTTTTTTTATTGGGTCATCTGGACCCAACCAGCAATATTCCCAGTGTATACCTGTATGGGTAATCATATTTGGTTAATGAATAATCTCCAATTTGGGTCACATCACTTATTTTGTTGGTTGCACTGTGCAGCTTGTGGGGTCTTAGTTCCCCCATTTGGGACAGAACTCGCACACCCTGCAGGGGAAAAATGGAGTCCTAATGACCAGACCACCAGGGAATTCCCCATACCATTTAAAAGTTATGACAATGCACCATTTTCTTTCCTGGAGAATGACCCACATTCTGGTTTTGGCTGACTGCATTTTCAGTTGAAGTGTGAATTTATCCTTTATATCTGCTGTGAGCTGGGAGTTGCTCTGGAGGCTTGATTATATTCTGATGCAGTTTGTCATCAAGGCTCTGTTCTAGAAAGTGTTCTGTACTGCTTATCACAGCTCATCGGGTAGCACAGGACCTGGGTGTCCCACATCAGTAAGGGAAGAAGGACAATCAGGTGATGTCAACCTCCTCCATCAAAGTTTCACCTGACAGTTTCAGTCCCCATTAATTTCTCAGCCAATAATTTCATTAGAACTCACAAGATAGTGATATCTCTAATTCTGTTCATCTTCCTTTATTTATTCTTTAATCCATCTGATAATTTTGCCGTTTAGTTTCTTGACTTCCATCCCCCTTTTACTCTACTTCCAGTTGTCCAGTCCCACAAACGACCCTCTATATCATTATCACCGACATCATGAAAGTCCATGACCTCAGTTTCGAGCATTCTCTTCTGCAGCAACCACTTTTCATCTCGTTTCTCCAGGTTCATTTTCCATCTTTTAGCTTCACCCAACTGTAAGCATTCGTCAACCAATTATTACTCCCCATCCCATTCCCCCTTCCTCTAGCAATGCAGGGGTCCTTGTTGTTTTTTCAATTAAGAACTTTTTCTCATCAACTCTGTTGTGTAACTCTAATGTTCTACCACAGAAGAGTAAAGAGAAATGATCATTTGGACGATGTTACACTACATCCCAATAAGCTGGGGGAAGAGATTAAAATGAGCATTTCCCTTTATCATTACTCGATGGTCCACTGTATCTGTTATTCCCTTTTTCTTAAACTCTACTTTGTTCTATAATAAGATAGCTGCCCTAGCATTCTTGTGTTACTGTTTGTACAATGTGTTTGTTCCCTTCCTTTTACTTCCAACCTATTTAAGTCCTAATGTTTAAAGTATAACCCTGGACAGAAAATATACTTACCTACATTTCCTTCCCAGGTCACAGTCTCTGTGTTTTCAGTGGAAATAGACACAAGAAGGTGCTTCTTATACACCCATTAATATTTTAGTACTTTCTCTGGTTGATGGTTATTTTGTTGTACTTTCTTTGTGAAAATTCACCTTGAGGCTCACTTATGAAGCATGTGCTTTTCTGAATATGTATTTTGCTTTGAAAAGTTTGCTTCAAAATTATTCAGCAGTAAAGTCATTTATCTGCTGGCAATAAGAACATGGTTGTAAATGCATTTCACCTTCAGGCTCCATAGAGGCTCAAAGTGCCACTTGAACCGGAAGATACTTCTGAGTCTGGAGGGATTGCACACAGCATCCATGTCCTGTGGTTAAGAAGATTCATCACCAGGGATGTTTCCGTCAAGCACTTGGGGATTGGAGGCCGGCGGCTGTTGATCATCATTCTCCCCCAGGCTGTGTCGGATCCCAAATCCAAAGTATACGACAGATCCTAGTAGGGAGACGAGACCGTGAGAAGGGGCAGAAGGAGCGCTCCTCACTTACGGAAGCCCAGCAGGTGTCCTCTGCCTTCTGTCATGTCTGACAGTTTAGGGGAGAGGTAGCAGGAAGACACTTGGGTTCAGGCACTCAAGGGGCCTCAGTTTCCAAGAAAGTCACTCACCGATCGCCATCCAGAGGCCAAACTGGACCCAGGTCCTAGTGTTCATCTGCATCATCAAGTAAACGTTGACAAAGATGCTCACCAGTGGGAGGATGGGCCAACAAAGGACCTGTGGACAAGGTCAGTTCATCCCTGAACACAGCCCAGGAGTCTGAAAGGGAGACCCTACTCCACGTGGGCAGGGAGAGTCCAGTTCAACGCAGGCTGTGTGTTCAGTGCCTACTGAGATTGTGTGTGTAAAGCGCTGAGCGGGGAGCAGGAAAGGGTCAACTGGTTTTAGCAACTTCCCTCTGGGAGCAACTCCTGATCCAGCCTACAGCATTTAGATGTCAGAGCAGGCAGCCTTCATTCCTCAGGGCGGAGAGCCTGGATACATAAGGTCACTTACCTTGCAGTGAAGAGGAGAGGGGTTCAGGGGCTGCCTCCAGATGATGGCTGTGACCCCAGTGATGAGCAGCAGCAGCACAGCCACTGTTGTGAGCCCGGAGAGTCCAGAGGACACACGGCTGGTCAACAGGGCCAGGATCAGGCTCAGGACCATCAGCAGGAGAACTGCAAGGTCAAGGTGGAGGAGAACAGGCTGGACCCAGAAGACAAACACATCAGGACCTTGGATCACGCCCATCTCAAGACTGCCCACCTCAGGAAGGGCCATTATCTCTCCAAGATTCCTCCTCAACTGCCCAAAACACACTGCCCTCCCCATACTGTCAAATTTAGAACACCGCCAAAGAGAAATCCCGCTGCTCACCAAGCAGGAAGGCACATCCATAGACAATCCGCCCAGATTTCCGAGTGGGGATGGTGCTGGAAGGGAACCACAGAGTCTTCAGAATCCTTGAATTTTCTGCTTTAGGTACAGATTGTAAAGGTCTTGCTTCCAGCTGAGAAATATCCGTTTCCTCTTCTGCTGTCTCATTCTGGCTTAAATTCTGTTCTGGTTGATACCTGAATTAGAAATATTAAGGCAGTATTAATAGTACCCCCTACTCATCCAACATCACCCAGATGATTCCATCTCTTTCCCAAATTAATGCTCATTGGCCATTTTGAAGGCAGTGTGAAGGCAGAAGAGGATCATCTTCACATCAATCCCCATCCGTCAAAGAGCCTCAGTCAGCGTGTTGGGTCTCACCTGAGGACAAGCACAGAAAAGGCCACCAGGGAGTAAGCGAGCAGGGTCCCAATTGACATGAGGTCCGCAAGATCAGTGAGCTCAAAGAGTAGTGCCATGACCGCTAAAATCAGGGCACAAACAAGGTGGGGGGAGACAGTGAGATAGTGGAAACATGCAAGTTAAGAAAACTGATCAAAGAAGTTTTGTTTATTCACCTGCAAGACTTCCAGAAGCCAAGATGGTCCAGATGGCGGTTCGTGTGCGGGCATGGATTTGGGCAAGTCTCCTGAAAAGGAGCCCATCCTCTGCCATTGTGTAGATCACACGAAGCATAGGGAACATGGTGCCCAGGAGGCTGGGAGAGAAAGTGGGCACGTGGGAGGAAGGGGAGACGCATGAGAGGCTGGGGTTTCTGCTCCCTAGTCTACATGGGGTAAGCTGCCTTTCCCTTTCGTTTCTCAGTCCGAAGCTACAATGCCTGATAATCTGACAGAGGATGGAGACAAAGCTTTGACACTGACCTGGATGAAAGAGCACAGATGGTGATGGCAGCCAGGACACATCTTAGAGGGCCCCACCCAACACTGAGGAAGGCCTGCGGCAGGAGGCTCTCAGGATGAATCTGGTAGTAGGGCACCGTGAGGGTGAGTGCTGCTGAGCCACCAACATACACCAGAAAGCAGATCAAGATCGTGACCACGATGCTAGTGGGGATGGAAAGCTGAGGATTTCTGGCTTCTACTCCTGCGAGATGGGCAGAGTATTAGGTCAGTAAACACACTGGAATGAAAGCACAAAATCCAATTACCTTTCACCTCCAAACGCAGTCTAAACTTCTTCCAATCCCTATGCCCAACCTGCCCAGACCCTTGATAAGAAACACAGTGACCACGTTACCTGTAGTAGCAATGACATCAAAGCCATCAAAAGCATAGACGCATGTTGCTATTCCATGGAGAATCCCTTCAATGCCAAAAGGTGTAAACCCTCCAGCACCCAGAGGCCCCAGGCTGTGATGAGAGAATGAATGAGGACGAACACGGGTGAGGTGAGTTCAGCCATCTCTACTTGTACCCTCAGTTACTATCACAACCGCTGGACTCCATGACTCCACCCTCGGATTCATCAGCCCCAGGACCTTTGGTCCCCACCACATTCCCAGCTGTGTGCATCACACACGTAGACAGTATTCAGCCAAGAGGACTCTCCTAACCTCAAGGGGTCAGTGGATTCAGACGTGTTCAACGTGTAGTCCTGTTCTGTGAGCTTCCAGTTGTGCAGGTCTCCCTTAATGAAGCCAGAGAGGATGATGACGATGAGAATAGAAAGGTTCAAGACTGCAAACACTTTGTTAAGCATGACTGATTCATGAAGTCCCAGAACCAGTAGTCCTGTGGAAAGATGGACTATGAAGCATCCAAAACAACTAAATCCGTAGACATACAAAGAAAACTAGTGGTTGTCATAGGCTGGGGTTTATGGGTGGGTGAAAGGTAGACAGTGACTGCTCAGTGGGCACAGGGGTTGCTTCTGTAGTAATGAAGATGTTTGGAGCTGCATGGAGATGTTTGCACCACATTGTGAGTTTACTAAGTGCCACTGAATGGTACACATTAAGATGGCTAATTTCTTTTTTTTTTATTTTACTTTATAATACTGTATTGGTTTTGCCATACATCAGCATGAATCTGCCACGGGTGTACATGAGTTCCCAATCCTGAACCTCCCCTCCCACCTCCCTCCCCATACCATCTCTCTGGGTCATCCCAGTGCACCAGCCCCAAGCATCCTGTATCCTGCATCGAACCTAGACTGGCGATTCATTTCTTACATGATATTATACATGTTTCAATGCCATTCTCCCAAATCATCCCACCCTCTCCCTGTCCCACAGAATCCAAAAGTCTGTTCTATACATCTGTGTCTCTTTTGCCATCTCACATACAGGGTTATCGTTACCAAAAGATGGCTAATTTCTTATTGTGGTGATCATCTCACAATAAATACATCGATCAACATCACCTTATACATCTTAAAATTATAATATTGTATCTCAGTTAAGACAAGCTACGACAAGCCTAGACAGCACCTTAAAAAGCAGAGACATCACTTTGCCAACAAAGGTCTGTATAGTCAAAGTTGCAGTTTTTCCAGTAGTTATGTATAAAAGTGAGAGTTGAACCATAAAGAAGCCTAAGCACCAAAGAATTGATGCTTTCAAACTGGGCTGCTGGAGAAGACTCTTGAGAGCTCCTTGGACAGCAACGAGATCAAGCCAGTCAGTCCTAAAGGAAATCAGCCCTGAATATTCATCGGAAGGACTGATGTTGAAGCTGAAGCTCCAATAGTTTGGCCACCTGATATGAAGAACCAACTCATTGGAAAAGATGCTAATGCTGGGAAAGACTGAAGGCAGGAGGAGAAGGGGATGACAGAGAATAAGATGGTTGGATGGCATCATCAGCTCAATGGACATGAGTCTGAGCGAACTCGGGGAGATAGTGAAGGACAGGGAAGCCTGGTGTACTTCAGTTCATGGGGTCGCAAAGAGTTGGATGTGACTTAGCAACAGAACAACAATAACAATCTCAATTATATTGCAAAAAAATCTGGGGGGATATGGTAAAATGATTAATTTTATTTTGTGGGAATTTCCACTCAAATAAACAAATATCTTCAGTCTCAGTACAGCGAAGAAACTTGTAGGCCTAAAGTAAATGATTATCAGGTGGGGATGATTTTGTCTCTGAAGAGACTCTTGGCAATATCTTGAGGCATTCTGATTGTCATAATTCGGGTGGTGGGCATTGCTGTTATCTAGTAAGTAAAGACTGAGGGTGCTAATCAACAGCTGACAATGACTGAAAAGAAAACTCACAATGAATAAGACAGCTCCCTGACATCGAAGAATGATTCCGCCCAGAATGTCAGTAGTGCCAAGGGTGAAAAACAGTGGTGTGTATCTTGGCTTCTTGTCTCTCTTATCTCAGACAGTTCACTCCAGCCCTACCTGATGTGAAGAGCTGACTCATTGGAAAAGGCCCTGATGCTGGGAAAGATTGAGGGCAGGAGGAGAAGGGGATGACAGAGGATGAGATAGTTGGATGGCATCACCGACTCAATGGACATGAGTTTGGGCAAACTCCGGGAGCTGGTGATGAACAGGGAGGCCTGGTGTGCTGCGTTTCATGGGGTCACAAAGAGCTGGACATGACTGAGCGACTGAACTGAATTATCCCACCATTCTGGAACTCCAGGCTTTCTTCACCCCAACTCCCCCTCCACACCCCACTCTTCCCACTCTGTCTCTGAGCCCTGTCTCACCTGTAAGCAGCAGGACCAGAAGCAGGGCAAAAAAGTCTGGATGCCTGGCCAGGAAGTAGGGCATATATGGAGAGAAAGTTCCCTGGGACGCCTGAGAGATGTGGTTCCCGATGAGACTGTCAAAGGCGATGCTCCAGGCCTTGGCCTCACTGGCGGTGCCTGCAGCAGCAAGAGGACACTCACTGACAAAGAGAAACTGAACCCCTATCACGTACCATGGGATATTCTGGGGGGAAAACACAGACAAAATACCTAGCCTTACAAAGTTCTCTTTTATAGAGCGGAGAGGGTACACCCTTCGCAAGCGGCACTAATGGTGAAGAAGCTGTCTGCCAATGCAGGAGACGTAAGAGATGCAGGTTCAATCCCTGGGTTGGGGAGATCCTCAGTGGTAGGAAATGGCAACCCACTTCAGGGTTCTTGCCTGGAGAATCCCATGGACAGAGGAGCCTGGTGGGCTACAGTCCATGGGATCGCAAACAGTTGGATGTTACTCAAGCAACCTGGCACTCAGAGTAGACCTAGATGATTCACAAAACAGGTCAACTATTTAGTATGTTAGGAGGAGATTAATATGAGGCTAGAAACTATAACAGGGAAGTGGGACCTAGAGGACCAGGAGATGAGGGTGACAATTTAAGTTGAATTGTAAACAAAAATCCCACAAAGGAAACAGCGGAGCAGAGACTTCAATATGGTGAGAGAAGGGCCTGGGGGACATGCCTCTTTATCACCCACTCCTTTCAGTTCCTTTTCCTGCTCAGTTCTTGGTTCAGTCATTTAAGCAGAGCAGAGCTGACCTAACTGGAATACAGTTATAAGGGTTTCCTGCCACGTTACCCAAGCCCCCCCGCCCAAGGTGNCAAGGTGGATTAACGAAGTTCTCATGAATCAGTGAGGACTCAAATATCTGCTCTGAATTTCCTGATCTTAAGCCCCACACCTTCCCCTACCCCACCGTCTCACCGATGACAAAGGACAGGATGAGGTTCCACCCAACGATGAAGGCACACAGTTCTCCCATGGTGACGTAGCTGTAGAGATACGCAGAACCGGAGCGTGGCACCCGGGCCACCAACTCTGCGTAGCAGAGCCCGGACAAAAGAGTCGACAGGCCGGCCAGCAAGAAGCAGATGACGATCGCTGGTCCTGCTTCGTACACAGCCACTTCTCCAACCACGATGTACACGCCAGCTCCTAGGGTACCGCTCACACCCAGGGCTGCCAGGTCTACGGTGTCCAGACCGTGGGCCCTGTCCCTCTCGGACTCTTCCCTGGGCTCCAGCCGCCGCCTGCGGACCAGCTTCTGACCAAACTGGTGAACATCCTGACACAACATCTTAGAGAATCGAGGAGGCTCCGATCTGCTGAGGAAACAGCATAGCAAGCCGTCAAGAGTGTCCACCTGCCCTTGGCCCTGGGAGTCCAGCTCCATGGAGCGACAGAGTGATGGGAACAGGTGGCAAGAGGACATACTGAGCGAGTTCTCTGTCTCTGAGATGTGGTTCCTTAAACCTAAGTGAATCTTTTAAGATGTTTCAAAGTTACAGAGAGAGTTGTTTGAAGAGAAGCAAGGGGGAGCACTTCTCTTAATGAAGTGTGATTTTATTCCTATCTTCTTTACTGAAACTACACATCCTACTTTCCTGTTGTATATTACAATGCTTCTGTTGTTATTTCTAGTAGCTTTACCTGTATATTTCAAATAGAATCCTCAACTCTTAAAACCTAGAAAAGCTAAAACATAATTATTTCTAACGTGTTCATTCAAAACCTTTTCTCCTATACCAAGCCAATTTTCTTGCTAACAAATGTTGTAACATAAACTTAGTGACTTTCAGGCAACCCAGTTACAGTAAAATTATTATGCTTAATATTGATGACTCTGAAGATATGTCTATATTAACAAACTTAAACTGACTTTAAGGTCAGATATCAGTTTAACACTGAATATTTCCCAGAGTGTGTGAACCTGCATTTAGCTTCATTCTTGTATTTAGAATTATTTGCTTTCTTTTCTTTAAGCCAGCTTAATAGCACTCCTTTACAAATCAGCAACACTATGCAAAAGCAAAGACACATACTGAGACGTACGTAAATCCAGAGAGAGACCTCACGGTTTCATTTTCTAAACTTAGCCATGAGTCAGCTATTGCAATAGGAAACTCACTAGTTTGTAAATAACTGTAACAGTAAAATACAGTTACTCTTTAAAATAAATATATTTATGTAAAATTTTTATAACATTTTAAAATAAGTAATAAGTAAAAATTTTAAATGATTCTTCCATGTTTTATCTTCAGTCTCAGAAATTAGACATGGCTTAGATAAGTGTTCCTAAAAGCCCTGGTCTCAAGGCATAGGCAGAGAAAATCATGTTCTCCTAGCAGGAATTGTTCTTTAAGGGTCATTTCTCCAGAGTCCAGAGAATATTGTGGCCACACAATGTTAGAATAAAATATCTTCTTTCTTTTCTGTAGTCATAGTTTCATAGGTTAATTTTAGACCCGAGAGTTCTCAAATTGACCCTGATAACAGGGGGAAAGCGGCTGATAAAATGTTGTACCAGCAAAGACTGTTTCTCTGGAAAGAAGGGGGTCTTCCTTTAATCCAAAGAATCTGAAGCAGTAAGGGAAGTTGCAGGAGTTGGGGAAGCTTGGTTCCCCTCCGAGAGCTGGGAAAAATTAGAAGGGGATCATTTAGAATGAGTAGGACATTTAATCTCAATTTATTTTCCCATCCATGGCAATAAGGATTTAATTGTAAGGTACTATAATATTATAAGATAGTATAATATTATAATCCAGAGACCCAATTTTTTAGATCATTTTCCATCCCTCAACTTAAATAAAGACCAGCGATCATTAAAGCAAATCTAAATTTTCCCTTTCTTGGCCCCTCTGGCTTAAAAAGGACAATGTCCCAGGTTGAACTACCGGCAACCAAGAACAGCACTCCTAGAAATGAAGCCCAGCCTCCCAGAAACACGACTCGGGGGCCCCTGAGGGAGACCCAGAGTGCCCTCTGAATTTCCTTCCAATCCTGTGCGTGCTGGGATTCTGAGAGTCCTCTACTCGCCCATCGCTCACTGACCAGAAGCCTGTAGCTGACCCCGTCCCGCCCATGAGGGGTTCCCAGGTGCGGGGGTGGAGTGGGGGGTCGAGGGAACATTTGAACCCGAGCCAGTGTCACCGGGCGCCCCTTGAGGAGCGTCCGCCGCAGCGGTGAGGTCAGCGCAGCAGGCTGTGCCCCTTGCGGCGCACGGGCTGTCGAGCCTGGAGTGGCGGAGAGCTGCTGGCGGCCCTGGAGTCGGCTACAGGGGAGAAGCCACCGGGCTCAGGATCTGATGCCCAGTGCTGAGAACAGTCGCACAGCGGATTTGTGCCCACGGAGCGCAGCGGAAGAGAAAACAGCAGAAATCGCCCCGGATCTATCACCCCGTTTGTTTGATGTCTAAGGTAAAACTGAAGGGGACCTAAGGCTTAGGTGAAAAAGAAACCTTGCTTCTCAAGTAAATCAGTAAATTAGTAAAATCAAGTAAATTCTTTACTTCTCAAGTAAAGAAAATCACAGGACGAGAATTTTCCTGCTGGTGGGTTGCTTGGGGAGAAGGACATGGAAGACTGATTGTGGGGGCTGGGGGTTGTAATTTTTCTACTCCTGGGAAATAAAAGTGCAGTGTGTAGCAGGGAGCAATTTGTTGGAGGCAGTGGCAGGTGCCAAGCTATGATCCCCCTTGCCTTGCTCTCAGTGTTGAAGAGGATGGGCACAGGGCATGCTGGGAGTTGTAGTTCCTTGCAAAGCCAGTGAAAGACCGAGAGAGGAGAGAGAAGAACATGACTTGGGCTCCTTCACTGAGCTCACCTGTAGCCCTGCGGATCTTGGAAGGAGAACAAAGCAGAGAGTGAGAGCAAGCAA
The DNA here is from genome assembly GCA_006410935.1 of Redunca redunca. Taxonomy (NCBI): domain Eukaryota; kingdom Metazoa; phylum Chordata; class Mammalia; order Artiodactyla; family Bovidae; genus Redunca; species Redunca redunca. Next base: position 176,190 of record SJYQ01001480.1, read on the forward strand.
GTTCTCGTGGGAGAGAGAGAAACTCAGAGGTCTCCAGCCAGCAGTCTGCGGAGACCTGCAGTTTACCTTGAAGTCCTGTGTCTCAGCATGAGATGTTCTCGGATAGAGTCAGACGTGAGTGGTGGCTTAGTTTTCTGCCCAGCCAATTCCTGGAGGAAAACCAGGAATCCTAGCCGCGGGTCCACCAGCGGCCAGAGGTTAGAGATGAGGTTCCTCTGGCTCTCGTCCCCATTGATAAATTTGTTTCTCAAGGAGTCAAAAGCTGTAAAAACAAACAAACAAACAAACAAAAAACACCACACACACACAAAGAAAGAAAAAGTGTACAAAGTATGTTAGAGACACAGCCCAATAAGCCAGAGGCACAGAGAAACTGCTTGTTCAGTTCAGACCAGAGAGAGGCAGAATCACACACCTGGAGAGAAGAGATGTGGACCTTCCCTTGAGGAGGAGCCCCATAAAAGCGCAGTTAAGTCATTCACACAGGGCACTTCTTCCAGATTTGTTCACCTTTGGCCAATTGTCTGGTTTCTTTTTCCACACCTGCCCTGCCCTAGGATCCTCCCCAAAACACATGTGCAACTTCTTTCCAAGATGGATTCTAGTCCAGAGCCCTGTGAGGGGTCCTTGGCATCACCTATTATAGGATGGTGTCCCCTTCTTTTTGACCTCCAAAGAGGCTTTCTGGGCATGTGCAGCGTCTCCCCAGTCCCAAGGGTGGGAAATATGTGACCTCTTGATCTTTTAATCAAATAGAGTTTAGCCCTGCTGTGATTGTTATCTTAAGAGTCCACAGGAGACAAAGTCCAGCTACTTGCGATGTTCTTGTCATTTCCATCTCGAAGTGCCAACAGGAGGCTGGCTGTAAATGTCTAGCTTAGAGCCCACCTGCCTCCTTCCTCATGAAACGTAAACAGGAGTCTGATTCTAAGTGCCCAGCCTGGAGCTTACCTGGATCCTGCCTCAGGGCCATATGGGGCTCCTGGGCGTTATTTCTGTCCCTTGTTTCCTGTAGGCAGACTCCAGCCTCTGAGACCTTCCCTGAGTTCCAAAGGGCAGCTTCAAGCAGTTTGCTGATCACAGACCTTCCGAGAAACCACCTGAGGCAAAATTAAAGGGGCCAGAGCAATTTCATTGTCTAAAAATGTTCTACCTACAAGATGAGACCTTTAAAAAGTAAGGTTGCAGTTACTAGCTGCCAGCAGATATTGTTCTGTGAATGGATGTGGCATCCTAGTCTGGTGCAACTCAGAAAACTCGTTTTTGGCAATGCAAGCACTTGTCTGAGATCACACCCAGCGTCACCTAGCTATTTCCGCAGATGTCTGCACCGCAGCTGCTTCATTTTGACTTTTAACTGTAGTTTTCTAGTGATGTCAGTGTTTGTCTATGTATGCAAAGATGAAAGAATCAGGGCTCGTAAGATCTTCTCCTGACTTGTGGACACAGTGGAGGAAGGAGAGGGTGGGACAAATCGATAGAATAGCATTGAAACATATACGCTATGTGTGCTAAGTCACTTCAGTCATGTCCAACTCTTTGTGACCCTGTGGACTGTAGCCCTCCAGGATCCTCTGTCCATGGGATTCTCCAGGCAAGAATACTGGAGTGGATTGCCATTCTCTTCTCCAGGGGATCTTCCAGACCCAGGCATCAAACCTGGGTCTCTTGCATTGCAGGCAGATTCTTTACCATCTGAGCCACCAGGTAAACCCCAAACATATACATTACCACGTGCAAAATAGACAGCTAATGGGAAGTTGCTGTGCAACACAGGGAGCTCAACCCAGCGCTCTGTGACAACCAACCTAGAGGGGTGGGATGGAGGGTGGGTGAGAGGGAGGTTCAAGAGGGAGGGGACACATGTATACCTACGGCTGATTCACGTTGTTGTACGGCAGAAACCAACAGAACATTGTAAAGAAACAATCTTCCGTTTGAAAATAAATTTTAAAAAGTCTTCTGAAGGTGTCTAACTCTCTGATGGCCTGTTCTGCCAGTTTTCCCAGTGCACAGACTGCTTCATGCCTGATCTCCACCCTAAACTCCTCTCAGGGGGTGTTGAAAGTCAGCAGCTGCAGCAGCTCCCGATTTAATTCTTGTAGAGGTAGATGGCGAGAGCCAGTTTCCAGTTGGCAGGGTTCCTGTATGGTCATAAATTCAACCATGGTTTGGGTGGCAATTCATGACCATTATGGTCCAGGAAAATACTCTCTCTTGTTGCTTCTCCCAACATTTAGAGTTACATGGTTACTGGCACTGATCTCATATGAAACTACACGTCATCATTTTATCAGAGGCCAGTAGTGGAAGAAACAACGATTTTGTGAAACAGGAGAAATACAAATAACAAAGCCGGCAGTATTCGTAAGATCACAAGTGAGAATTAAGCCGAGAACTTCCATTAGGTGTGGCCTAGTAGATTTCAGGTCGCCTGACTCAATCCATTTTTTTTTTTTTTTAATATTTCACAAACTTTATTCAAATTATTGAAATAGTCACAGAGCAATAAAATATGCAATTCTGAAGTGATGTCAGTATCATGGAGAAGGAAATCAGTCCTTATCTCTCAGGGAAATTATTTATTGGCACCATCCATAAGGCACCAGCCCTCTCATTGTTCTCCGAGCTGTGTGGGATCCTGTGTTGAAAATGTGGGGTGTTCTGATGAGCCATGGGACTGTTAGACTTCTCTATGGGCTCCAGCGGCCGCCCGTGACCAGCTTCTGAACAAACTGGTGAACATATGGACGCAGCATCCTAGACAGAGCTGAGGAGGGTACGATCTGCTGAGAAAGTGAGACACAAAGTCATCAGGAATGTCTTCCTAAACAACACAGTCCTACTGTGGAGACCAGGAAACTCTACTCAGTATCCTGCGATAAACCATAGGAAAAGAATATGAAAAAGAGGGACTTCCCTGGTGGGCCAGGAGCTAAGACTCCACGCTCCAAAACGAAGGCCCCAGGTCCCATCCCAGCTCAGAGAGCTAGATTCCATACACCACAACTAAGCGTTGGCTCAGACAAATAACCATTTTTAAAAATATGAAAACTGTATACATAATTGAATCACTTTGCTGTACAGCTGAAATGAACACAACATTAGACATCAACTTTACTTCAATAAAAAAAAAAAAGAATATCCATCCGCCCTTGGCCTTGGGAGTCCAATTCCATGAAGGAGCAGAATGAGGGGAAGCAGGTGATATAAGGACACACTGGGCAAGTTGTCCGTCTCTGAACTTTGGTTTCTTCACACATAAATAACACTTTTAACGTATTTCAAAGTTACTGCGAGAGTTATTTGAAGAGACATGAGGAGGAGGAGAATATATCTCCCCAAAATGTCCCACTTTGGATATGGCTTGTCTTGAGCTGCAGGCGATTCAGACCCAGAGGACTCAGGAGTTCTCGGTCTCTCCTTTAACTGCTCAAGATAACTATATTAGGGGACCTACGCCAGGAAGAGAGCTATTACCAGAGAACAGCTTTTAATCTCAAAAGGACTTGCCTGCCTGGAGGAGCAAGCAGCTGCTCACTGACGTCCTGTAAGCTGTCCTCCTCCCCCTTGAGGCCTCAGACCCCTACCTCCTTCTCCTTAGCTCAGGGGAGCGTCTGAGCCTCAATTGCCAGACAGTCTCTGAGCCTAGGGGCTTCCCTGGTGGCACAGTCAGTAAAGAACCCACCTGCAATGCAGGAGACCCGGGTTTGATACCTAGGTGGGGAAGATCCCCCCAGTATTCTTGCCTGGAGAATCCCATGGACACAGGAGCCTGGAGAGTTAGAGTCCACAGGGTCGCAGAGTCGGACACTACAGCTGTGAGTTAGCGCGCAAGCCCTGATCCTAGTTGCAGCGTGCGGACTGCTTGTGGCAGGCTCCCTGTGGACTTCCCTTCAGTGGTGGCCTGCAGGCTCCAAGCCCTGTGGGCTCAGGAGCCGCGGGCATGTAGGACCTTAGTTCCCAGACCAAGGATCTTGAACCTGCCTCCCATGCATTGGCAGGCAGATTCCTTAGCACTCAGCCACCTGGGAAGCCCTCTGTGTATTTTACCACTATTAAAAAAAAAAAATTACTGCCCATGATAAATAATAAAACTTGGGCACAGCAAACCCAAAAGCGACTGAATGTAAGTCATCATGCGTTTATTCTTTACATATACCTAAATCTGTGGGTGTTCAAGTCCCTTACAGTTACCCTCTTCTTCTGCAGAAGAGGAAGAACCCATAGATTCGAAGGGCCCACGGTAGAAAGAGATTGAAATCATAAAACCTATACTAGGGCATGATCACCAACCCTACATCATAAACCTTATATAAGGGTGAGCTATAATGTTATATCAACAACAGTAAAAATTGTCTTAGAGCCTCAAGGCACTGATCCAATCTCCCCCCACCCTTCCTTACACACACACACAGTGCAGACACCAGCTCCTGCTTTCATCTGTAAAACGGGTCTCTCCACCCTCAGGCTGGAGCCAGGCTGACCCCCTCACTCTGCGGTTGCAGAGGTCTCTTTGGGAGGATGTGAACTCAGCGCCCAGTCTCCCACAGAAGAGGCTGACCCGAGACTTACTGGATCCTTGGAGCAGAGCCTGGAGACCTGGGTCAGTCAGGGAGGCTGAGGGTAAGCCGTGCGGGGCTGGAGCTGAGACATCTCCAAGAACCAAAGCGGGGAGTCCTGAGCACAGAAGACAGTCCTCACCCCTGGGTTGTTGGGGTGGGGATGGGCTGGGAAACACCTGCAGTGTTATCAGCCCTTGACTCTTCTGCGGTTACCCCCAGGGGGTGGTTCCGAGATGGTGTTTATTACAGTAAATTACACATAATGTATAATTTAGCATTTTAAGTGTCCAGTTCAGAAGTGTTAAGAACATTCACATTTTGGGCAACCAAACTCCAGAACCTTTTTTCATCTTGCAAAACCGAAACTGTATGCATTCAACAAAAGTTCCCCCTTTCTCCTCCACAGTTGTTGCAATTACCACTCCACTTCCTGTCTCTATCGCTCTGCCCACCGTAGGCACTTCAGGGGAGTCATTCAGTATTCGTCATTTTCCATGAGGCTTGTTTCACCTAGTAACATGTCCACAGGTTCATCCATGTTGTAGCTTATTGGAAACAGGTTATATTCTTTTTGTGATGGCGTGTTTCTTTAATGTTTCATGCTTTTTTGTAGTTTTCCACTGGCGCTCTCCCATTTGAAGTAGCAGACATCTTCAATCTTTGCTAGTTACCTTCAGCTGGGGTATTCTTTTAACGATGGCGGTGTGTTATCTGGATCTTCCTCTTTCTATCCCTACACCTACTCCACTTTTCTTGCTCCCTCTTGTGGGAGAATTCTTAGCTTTTCTGTCTCTCTGCTCTGACAACCCACCAGGCTGCCTCCTGGAAAGCTGTCTCTGGATTTCCAGAAAGTGGCGCTAGGGCTCCAGTTTGCGGGCGCCTTGGCCCAGAGCGGGGGCCGGTTTTCCCAGCCCGGGCTCCCCTGGGCACTGCAGGGGGAGGGTCCCACAAGGAGCCCCTGGAGAGCGGGCGGAAGTGTGGGTCAAGGACTCGGGCACAGAGGGTGCCGGTGGACGCAGGAGGTAAATTCCCGGCTGTGGTGCTCAGGGAGGCCTGTGGTTGGGTTCCCTGTTGAGAGCAATCCCTTTCACGCCCTTTGAAATGTTAATCGGCCTCTTTGCCAGTACCCTTCCTCTCCCTCCTCATGGAGGTCCCCTCTCAGCACGGTGGAGGCTGCTCTAGAGACACAGATGTCGCCAGCGGTGTCCTGCAGAACTAGGCTAACTGGACACTCACTGAGCTCTTTCCTTTTCTGTGACGGGAGACCAGCCCTGTGAGATGTTTCCTTGTGTGTGCGTGTGTTTGGGGGGTTGGGGGGTAGTTTCTGCTACTTTCGCTTGGGTCCTTGTTTGGAGTGCCAGACTCTTCCCTAGTGAAGGCTGACCTTCTGCGAATTTTCTTCTGTGCAAGCGAATCTGCCCAGGTTACTGTTCTCCAGGTTACACCTCCGCCCCCAGAGGGGTCCCGGCAGGTTCCCTGGCTCTGCAGGTTCTGCAGCCCATAGTGAGGTCCGCCAGCCTGTGACCCAGATACACAGACAGACAAGACTGCCCCAGGGCTCCTTGGGCACATGGAGCTAAGTCCTGCCACACTCACAGAGGTGCTTTTCCAACCCAATCCAGAAAATGGGCAGAAGACCTAAACAGACATTTCTTCAAAGAAGACACACAGATGGCCAACAAACACATGAAAAAAAAAGATGCTCAACATGGCTCATTATCAGAGAAATGGAAATCAAAACTACAGTGAGGTGTCACCTCACACCGATCAGAATGGCCATCATCATAAGTCTGCAAACAGTAAATGCTGGAGAGGGTGTGGAGAAAAGGGAACCCTCTTGCGCTGTGTTGGTGGGCATGTGAACTGATTCAGCCACGATGGAGAATAGCACGGAGGTTCCGTAAAAAACAGAACTTCCACATGATCCAGCAATCCCACTGCTGAGCGTATAACATGAGGAAAACAATTCAGAAAGACATGAGTACCCCAGTGTTTATCCCAGCACTGTTTGCGGTCGCACATGGAAGCAACCTAACTGTGATGGGTAGAGAAGACGTGGTGCACAGGCACAATGGACTATCACTCAGCCATAAAAAGAAACGAGATTGGGTTATTTGTAATGATATGGATGGACCTAGAGTCTGTCATACAGAGTGAAGTGAGAAAGAGAAAGACAAATATCATATATTAATATATATGGATGGAATCAACAAAAACGGTACAGATGAGCCTGTATGCAGGGCAGGAACAGAGATGCAGGGTTAGAGAACAGACGTGAAACAGGTGGGGAAGGGGAGGGTGAGACGAACTGAGAGAGTAGCATTGACGTATATACACTAGTGTGTGTAAGGCTGATAGCTAGTGGGAAGCTGCTGTCCAGCTCAGGGAGCTCAGCTCAGTGCCCTGTGATGACCTAGAGGATGGGATGGGGGAGGGGAGGGGAGTTCAAGGCGAAGGGGACATATGTATACACGTAGCTGCTTCACTTCTTTGTATGGCAGAAAAATTACCCCAACTTTTTCAAAAGGTGCTTTCCCTCCTGAATGGATGTCTATTTGTTCTTTGTTTACTGAAATATAGTTGGTTTATAATATTAGTTTCAGGTGTACAGCATAGTGATTCAGTATTCTTCCAGTTACTGTATGATATCATTTGCATGTGGAATATAAAAAAAATAATACAAGTAAATGTATCAAAGGAGAAACAGGCTCACAGATCCAGAAAGCAAACTAGTGGTTCCCATGGTGCGAGGGAAGGTTGTTTTTGCTCAGTCACCAAGTTTCGCTTGACTCTTTGCAACCCCATGGACTATAGCACACCAGGCTCCTTTGTCCTCCACTATTTCCTGGAGTTTGCTCAAATTCATGTCCTTTGATTTGGTGATGCTATCTAACCATCTTATCCTCTGTCACCCCCTTCTTTTGCCCTCAATCTTTCCCAGCATCAGGGTCTTTTCCCATGAGTCAGCTCTTCACATCAGGTGGCCAAAGAGAGGGAAGGAGGCAGGATCAAATTAGGGATATGGTGTTCAAAGATTATACCATGTATACAATAGATAGGCAGCAAGGATAGATTGTAGAGTACACGGAATTGTCACCCTTATCGTGTAATAACTTTTGATGGAGTGTAATTGGTGAAACTACGCAGTAGCTATTGCTGTATACCTGAAACTACTATAAAACAAGTCTACTTCAATCAAAAAGAAATACTGATATACCCAACAGTTCACAATTACTTACTCAGCTTTCACTAGTAATTAGCATTGCTGTGGGGTTTTACCCATGGCTCACTGCGTAAGCAGTGCAGGAAACACAGGAGACGGGGGTTTGATCCCTGAGTTGAGAATGATCCCCTGGGTAAGGAATTGGCACCCCCCTCCAGTACTCTTGCCTGGGAAATCCCATGGACAGAGGAGCCTGGCGGGCTACCGTCCATGGGGTTGCAAAGAGTCAAACACGACTGAGCAACTAAGCACAAAAGTTAAGAAGTCTGATTAACATGTGTTGTTAAAACTACTGAAATTAATAAGGAAAATATATTTGTGTTCAAGGAAATTTTTTTAAAGTTAAACGGATGAACGTGTATTTTGTTAAAGGGAAAGGAAGTAATTTTGTCCTAAAGTGACATTAAAGTGGGGGAGGGGAGAAGCAGAACACTGAAAATCTGAGTGTAATAAAGGAAGTCATAGAAAACTTGTGGGAGATGTCCCTGGTGGTCCAGGGGTTCACGGCAGGGGGGCCTGGGTTATATATCCCTGGTCTGGGAACTAAGATTCTGCAAGCTGCAGACAAGGTTAAAAAAAAAAAAAAGAAGTTGTGCTATCTTTGAAAATCTTCCCAAATCAAATTCCTTTAACACACACACACACACACACACACACACACACACATTACTTGGCTGTGGTAAATCTTATTTGCGTTATGATGTGGGATCTAATTTCCTGACCAGGGATCAAACTTGAACCCCGTGCTTTGGGAGCATGGACTCTTAGGCATTGGACCACCAGGGAAGTCACTCCCAAATAATACTATAAGTGAAATATTTTTTTGACCTCTAGCTAATTTGGGGATTTTTCAATGAGCCCCTACAACATCTCAGAGAAAGATATTGAACCCATTATAATTAGGAAAACTGGCAAATATCATTACGTAGCTATCACAGTCAAATAAGTGATGATGAACCTTCTAAGGGGATATTGGAAGGATAAATGTTATCAATATTTTTTTCTAAAAAACGATATGAAATTGTAAAAAGCCTAATATGTGCCAGCATAATTCTAGTTATTACTTGAAATATTAAATGTTATGGAAATAGCCAAAAATCTCCTTTTTCTTACCTCAATTGCCATTTAATTTTCCATCAACAGAGCCAAACTCCTCACCTGTGGAATTCCCATCTTACATAGGTTATGTAAGGACTCATCCTGTGTTTTATCTCTCTACTTCTTTGCCGACCATAGCTTTGACTAGATGGATCTTTGTCGCAAAGTAATGTCTGTTTTCTAATACACTATCTAGGTTTGTTATAGCCTTTCTTCCAAGGAGCAAGCATCTTTTAATTTCATGGCTGCGGTCACAGTCCACAGTGATTTGATATATCCTAGTCAATTGTTATCAGTCATAAGTTATCTTAAAATTTAATATATTATCTTAGATGGTTAGAGGGAAGGTTAGGTGACTTTTCCAGGCTCACATGGACAGTAAAGTGGGGAGGCGTGGGGTGTGGGAGAGGAATATGTGAAGCCTGGAGGGTGTCCACGTTGTACCCCTGTCCCTGGAAAGACAGCAGACCCTCAGTCATCTCCCAGACTGCTTCCTCATCTTGTTGTCCTGCTCACACCACTCACTGACTCCCTGCCCTGTGGGAACGACCCATTTTATGAATCAGTTCAGTTCACTTTAGTTCAGTCGCTAGTCGTGTCCAACTCTTTGCGACTCCATGAATCGCAGCACGCCAGGCCTCCCTGTCCTTCATCAACTCCTGGAGTTCACTCAAACTCACGTCCATTGAGTCGGTGATGCCATCCAGCCATCTCATCCTCGGTTGTCCCCTTCTCCTCCTGCCCCCAATCCCTCCCAGCATCAGAGTCTTTTCCAGTGAGTCAATTCTTCCAATGAGGTGGCCAAAGTACTGGAGTTTCAGCTTCAGCATCATTCCTTCCAAAGAACACCCAGGACTGATCTCCTTTAGAATGGACTGGTTGGATCTCCTTGCAGTCCAAGGGGCTCTCAAGAGTCTTCTCCAACACCACATTTCAAATGCATCAATTCTTCAGCGCTCAGCCTTCTTCACAGTCCAACTCTCACATCCATACATGACCACTGGAAAAACCATAGCCTTGACTAGATGGACCTTTGTTGGCAAAGTAATGTCTCTGCTTTTCAATATGCTATCTAGGTTGGTCATAGCTTTCCTTCCAAGGAGTAAGCGTCTTTTAATTTCATGGCTGCAATTACCATCTGAAGTGATTTTGGAGCCCCCCCAAGATAAAGTCTGACACTGTTTCCACTGTTTCCCTATCTACTTCCCATGAAGTGATGGGACCAGATGCCATGAACTTAGTTTTCTGAATGTTGAGCTTTAAGCCAAACTTTCACTCTCCTCTTTTACTTTCATCAAGAGGCTTTTTAGTTCTTCTTCACTTTCTGCCATAAGGATGGTGTCATCTGCATATCTGAGGTTATTAATATTTCTCCTGGCAATTTTGATTCCAGCTTGTGCTTCTTCCAGCCCNTGTTTACTGAAATATAGTTGGTTTATAATATTAGTTTCAGGTGTACAGCATAGTGATTCAGTATTCTTCCAGTTACTGTATGATATCATTTGCATGTGGAATATAAAAAAAATAATACAAGTAAATGTATCAAAGGAGAAACAGGCTCACAGATCCAGAAAGCAAACTAGTGGTTCCCATGGTGCGAGGGAAGGTTGTTTTTGCTCAGTCACCAAGTTGCGCTTGACTCTTTGCAACCCCATGGACTATAGCACGCCAGGCTCCTTTGTCCTCCACTATTTCCTGGAGTTTGCTCAAATTCATGTCCTTTGAGTTGGTGATGCTATCTAACCATCTTATCCTCTGTCACCCCCTTCTTTTGCCCTCAATCTTTCCCAGCATCAGGGTCTTTTCCCGTGAGTCAGCTCTTCACATCAGGTGGCCAAAGAGAGGGAAGGAGGCAGGATCAAATTAGGGATATGGTATTCAAAGATTATACCATGTATACAATAGATAGGCAGCAAGGATAGATTGTAGAGTACACGGAACTGTCACCCTTATCGTGTAATAACATTTGATGGAGTGTAATTGGTGAAACTATGCAGTAGCTATTGCTGTATACCTGAAACTACTATAAAACAAGTCTACTTCAATCAAAAAGAAATACTGATATAACCAACAGTTCACAATTACTTACTCAGCTTTCACTAGTAATTAGCATTGCTGTGGGGTTTTACCCATGGCTCACTGCGTAAGGAATCTGCCTGCAGTGCAGGAGACACAGGAGACGGGGTTTGATCCCTGAGTTGAGAATGATCCCCTGGGTAAGGAATTGGCACCCCCCTCCAGTACTCTTGCCTGGGAAATCCCATGGACAGAGGAGCCTGGCGGGCTACCATCCATGGGGTTGCAAAGAGTCAAACACGACTGAGCAACTAAGCACAAATGTTAAGAAGTCTGATTAACATGTGTTGTTGAAACTACTGAAATTAATAAGGAAAATATATTTGTGTTCAAGGAAATTTTTTTAAAGTTATAAGGATGAACGTGTATTTTGTTAAAGGGAAAGGAAGTAATTTTGTCCTAAAGTGACATTAAAGTGGGGGAGGGGAGAAGCAGAACACTGAAAATCTGAGTGTAATAAAGGAAGTTATAGAAAACTTGTGGGAGATTTCCCTGGTGGTCCAGGGGTTCACGGCAGGGGGGCCTGGGTTATATATCCCTGGTCTGGGAACTAAGATTCTGCAAGCTGCAGACAAAGTTAAAAAAAAGAAGAAGTTGTGCTATCTTTGAAAATCTTCCCAAATCAAATTCCTTTAACACACACACACACACACACACACACACACACACATTACTTGGCTGTGGTAAATCTTATTTGCGTTATGATGTGGGATCTAATTTCCTGACCAGGGATCAAACTTGAACCCCGTGCTTTGGGAGCATGGACTCTTAGGCATTGGACCACCAGGGAGGTCACTCCCAAATAATACTATAAGTGAAATATTTTTTTGACATCTAGCTAATTTGGGGATTTTTCAATGAGCCCCTACAACATCTCAGAGAAAGATATTGAACCCATTATAATTAGGAAAACTGGCAAATATCATTACGTAGCTATCACAGTCAAATAAGTGATGATGAACCTTCTAAGGTGATATTGGAAGGATAAATGTTATCAATATTTTTTTCTAAAAAACTATATGAAATTGTAAAAAGCCTAATATGTCCCAGCATAATTCTAATTTTTATCTTGAAATATTAAATGTTATGGAAATAGCCAAAAATCTCCTTTTTCTTACCTCAATTGCCATTTAATTTTTCATCAACAGAGCCAAACACCTCACCTGTGGAATTCCCATCTTACATAGGTTATGTAAGGACTCATCCTGTGTTTTATCTCTCTACTTCTTTGCCGAGCATAGCTTTGACTAGATGGATCTTTGTCACAAAGTAATGTCTGTTTTCTAATACACTGTCTAGGTTTGTTATAGCCTTTCTTCCAAGGAGTAAGCGTCTTTTAAGCGTCACTTTCACTTTTAGTTAATAGTTAGTACTTTCTTTGTGAAAATTGATCTTGCTGCCCACTTATGAATCATGTGCTTTTCTGTATACATATTATGTTTTGAAAGTTTACTTAAAAATTATTCAACAGTAAAGTCATTCTATCTGGTGGCAATCAGTACACGGCTGTCACTGCATTTCAACTTCAGACTCCACAGAGGCTCAAAGTCACTCTTGAATGGGAAGATAACTCCAGTGGGTGAAAGGATTCCACACAGTATCAGTTTCTTATGGTTAACCTGATTCATTATTGGGCATGTTTTGGCCCAGCATTTGGGAGGTGGCGGCTGGTGACTGTTGATCATTGTTCTCCTCCAAGCTGTGTCGGATCCCATATCCAAAATATATGGCAAATCCTGGTAGGGAAATGAGATGATGAGAAAGAAAAGTAGGTGCTCTCCTCACTTAAAAATCTCATTAGCCCTCCTATTATGCTGTCTGACCCAGTTTCTGGGAGAGGGAGTAAGAAGACACTTGGGTTCAGTCACTCATTTTCCAAGGAAGGCACTTACCAATCGCCATCCAGATGCCAAATAGGACCCAGGTCCCAGTGTTCATCTGCATCAACAGGTAGATATTCACAAAGATGCTCACCAGCGGGAGGACAGGCAGAGCAGGGACCTGTGGGCAGAGTCAGTTCATCCCTGGACACAGCCCAGATGTCTGAGAGGGAGACCGCAACCCATGTGTGTCAGAAGACTCTCATTCTACTCAGGCTGTGTGTTCAGTGCCTACTGAGACTGTGTACATAAAGCACTGAGTGTGGATCAGGGAAGGGTCCAGTGGTTTTAGCAACCTCTGTCATTCTGGTCCAGCGAAGGATGCTTAGACCTCAAAGCACGCAGACCTCCTTCACTCAAGGTGGACACTGTGGGCACATGAGGTCACCTACCTTGAAGTGAAGAGCAGTGGGGTCCTGGGGCTGCCTCCAGATGATGGCCGTGACCCCAGTGGTGAGCAGCAGCAGCAGCACAGCCACTGGTGTGAGCCCGGGGTCTCCAGAGAACACCTGGCTGGGCCTCTGGGCCAGGACCAGGCTCAGGATTATCAGCAGGAGAACTGCAAGGGTCAAGGTGGAGAATAGGCTGGACTCCAGAAGCCAAAGACGCCAGGACCTTGGGTCACAGCCTCCCCCCGATGCTGCCCACATCAGGAAGGGCTATTGTATTTCCAAGACTCCTCCTCAATTGCTCAAAACACACTGCCTTCTCCATGCTGTCAATTCCAGAATACAGCCAAAGAGAAGTCCCACTACTCACCAAGCAGGGAGGCACATCTGTAGACAATCTGGCCAGATTTCAGAGTGGGGGTGGTGCTGGTAGGGAACCACAGAGTCTTTAGAGTCCTTGACGTTCCTGCTTCTGATGCAGGTTCCCAAGAACTTGCTTCCCATTGTGAAATATCAATTTCATCATCTTTTTTCTCATTCTTGCTGAGATTCTGTTCTGGTTGATACCTGAATTAGAAATATCAAGGCAGTATTAATGGTAGCCCCTACTCATCCAACATTACCCAGACTAATCCGTCATTTCTCAACTTAATGATAGAAGGACATTTAGAAGATAGCAGGAAGGAAGAAGAGATTAATCTCTGCATCAATCCCCGTGAGTCAAAGACCCCCAGCCAAGGTGTAGAGAAGTCTTACCTGAGGACAAGGACTGAAAAGGCCACCAGGGAGTAAGCAAGCAGGGTCCCAATTGACACAAGGTACACAAGATCGATCAGCTCCAAGAGCAGAGCCAGGACCGCTAAAATCAGGGCACAAACAAGGTGGGAGAAGAGAGTGAGGCTGTGAATACATACAAGTCAAGAAAATTGATCAAAGAAAGAGTGGATTTTGTTTATACACCTGCAAGCATTCCAGAAACCAAGATGGCCCAGATGGGGGTTCCTCTGCGGCCATGGAGTCGGGCAAGTCCCCGGAAAAGGAGCCCATCCTCTGCCATTATGTAGATCAACCGAGGCATGGTGAACATGGTACCCAGGAGGCTGGGACAGGAAATGGAAACATGTGAGGATGTGATGAAGCAGGAGAGGCCAGGACTTCTGTTCTGTCTTCCTGGGCTCAAATGTCTTTTCCTGTTGTCTCTCAATCCAAGGACTACGATCCCTGATAATCCCACAGTGGGTGGATTAAAAACCCGTGACACTGACCTGGATGTAAGAGCACAGAGGGTGCCGACAGCCACGACATATCGGGCAGGGTTCCACCCGACATGGAGGAAAGCCTGCAGCAAGGGGCTCTGGGGTTGAATCTGGTAGTAGGGCACCATGAGGGTGAGTGCCGCTGAGACACCAAAATACGCCACAAAGCCAATAAAGATCGTGATCACGATGCCCAAGGGGATGGAGCGATGAGGATCTTGGGCCTCTTTCCCTGCAAGATGGGTGGAGTACAGGGTCAGTAAACACACTGGAATGAAAGCACAGAATCCAATTTCCCCTTGCACCTCCAAACACAGTCTAACCTTCTCCCAACCCCTGCGCCCAAGGGCAGCCCAATCTGCCCAGACCCTCAATAAGACGCTCAGCGACCGTCTTACCTGTAGTAGCAATGACATCAAAGCCAACAAAGGCATAGACGCACGTTGCTGCTCCCTGGAGAATCCCTTCAAAGCCAAAAGGCAGAAACCCTCCAGAACCCAGAGGGCCCAAGCTGTGTTGAGAGAAGGAGCAAGAAAGAACGTGGGTGAGGTGTGTTCACAGGAGTCCACCGGACTCCTCAGTTAACTTCACAAGCCCTGGGCCCCAGGATTTGTATCATCTAGCTCTGTCTGCCCGAAGTCATTAGTGCTCAGCTTATTCCCAGCTCTGCATCACACACACAGGCATCACTGTGACCAAGAACACCGTCCTAACCTACAGGTGTCACTGGACCCAGATGTGGCTAATCTGTAGTCTTCCTCCGTGAGCTTCCAGTTGTGCAGGTCTCCCTTAACGAAGCCAGAGAGGATGGTGAAGCTGAGGACCAAAAGGTTCAAGCCAGTGAACACTTTGTTAACCAGGGTCGACTCACGAGCTCCCAGAAACAGCAGTCCTGTGGGGGAACATGGAATAAGAGACATCCAAAATAACCGAATCCACAGGGACAGAGAACAGACGAGCGGTTGTCAGCGGCTGGTGTTTGCGGGTGAGCGGAAGGTGGGCAGTGATGGCTCGGTGTTAACAGGTTGCCCTTTTCTTGCGATGAAAACATTTGGAACTAGAAGCAGGTAATGGTTGTAAACAATGTGAAAGTGAAAGTAGCTCAGTCGTGTGTGACTCTTGGCGACCCCATGGACCTAGTCCATGGAATTCTCCAGGACAGAATACTGAAGTGGGTAGCCTTTCCCTTCTCCAGGGGATTTTCCCATCCCAGGGATCAAACCCAGGTCTCCCACACTGCAGGCAGATTCTTTACCAGCTGAGCCACAAAGGAAGCCCAAGAATACTGGAGCGGGTAGCCTATCCCTTCTCCAGTGGATCTTCCTGACCCAGGAATTTAACCAGGGTCTTGAAGGTACTCAGTGCCACTGTCCACTTTGAAGATGGTCAATTTCTTACTGTGGCAACCATCTCACAATAAACCAATCGATCAAATCACACTTTGCATATCTTAAAATTATATAATATTGCAATCTCAATTATATCCCAATAAATCTGGGGCGATATAGTTAAAAAAAAAAAGGTTAATTTCGTGTGAATTTCCTCTCAAACATCTTCAGTCTCAGGACATGGAAAGTACATGGAAGAAACTTCTAAGTCTAAGTAAATGATTATCAGGTGGGGGTGATTTTTATCTCTCAAAAGACTCTTGATAAAGTCTGGAGACATTCTGATTGCTTTAATTCAGGAGGTGGGCTTCACTATTTTCTAGTGAGTAAAAACCAGGGTGGTGGTGGTTTAGTCGCGAATCATGTCCAACTCTTGACCCCGTGGCCCGTGGCCCGCCAGGCTCCTCTATCCATGGGATTCTCCAGGCAAGAATACTGGAGTGGGTTGCCATTTCCTTCTCCAAGGAATCTTCCTGACCCAGGGATCGAACCTGGGTCTCCTGCAGTACAGGCAGATTCTTTACTGACTGAGCTACTGAGTGTTTTAGCCCTGGAAAAACCAGGGGTGCTACTCAATATTTTACAATGATTGAAAACAAAACCTACAGTGAATAGGGCAGTATTCCACACAGACACCAAAGAATGATTTTACGCAGAATGTCAATAGTGCCAAGGGTGGAAAACCACAGTCTATGTCTGTCTTGCCTTCCTGTCTCTCTTGTCCCAGACACTTCATTCCAGGCTTAATCCGCCCACCGTTCTGGCACCCCTAGCCTTCTGCACCCCAGCTCTCCTCTTCCGTACTCTACTCTGCCTGTTCCATCACTGAACCCTGTCTCACCTGTAAGAAGCAACACCAGGCCCAGTGCAAAAAAGTCTGCATATGTGGCCAGGAAGTAGGGCACGTTCAGAGAGAAAGTTCCCTGGAACGCCTGAGAGATGTGGTTCCCAGTCAGGCTGTCAAAGGCGGCGCTCCAGGCCCTGGACACACAGGCGGTGCCTGCAGAGGAAGAAACGTTCATCAGCAGACACGAACTGAACTCCTGCCATGTCACGGGAAGCATGGGGGAAAGAAGCCAGCAAATCACTTAAGCTCAAGAAGTTTCTCTGTATAGAGTGAAGAGAGTAGACCCAGATGATTCACAAAATAGCTCAACTGTTTAATATACTGCTGCGTCCTGTGTGTAGTCACTCAGTCATGTCCCACTCTTTGCGACCCCTTGGACTGTAGCCAGCCAGGCTCGTCTGTCCATTTAATACATTAGCAGGAGATTAACGTGAGGCCAGAAAAACTATAACTGGAAGGTGGGATCAAGAAGGTTGGAAGAATGTAGGGCAAAAATCACTACAATATTGTAAAGTAATTAGCCTCCAATTAAAATTAATTAATTAAAAATGAAGGTTGGAAGATGAGGGTGAAAGTTTATTTCATTTATTTTTTAAAGATTTCGTTTATCGATTCATTTACTCTTGGCCGCACTGGGTCTTCACTGCCGCACATGGGCTTTTCTCTAGATGCAGGGAGTGGGGGCTTCTCCCTGCTGTGGGCTCTAGGCCTTGCGGGCTCAGTGGCTGTGGCACACAAGCTTAGTGACCCCACGGCATGTGGAATCTTCTCGCATCAGGGACTGAACCCATGTCACCTGCATTGGCAGGCAGGTTCTTAACCACTGGGCCACCAGGAAAGTCCCGCTGGTTTTTTAAAAAAATTATTTATTTAGCTGTACCAGGTCTTAGTTGCTGCATTCAAACTCTGTGGCATGTGGGATATAGTTCCCTGACCAGGGATCGAACCCGGGCCCCCTGTTTGTGAGCTCGGAGCCTTAGCCCCTGGACCGCCAGGGAAGCCCTGAGGGTGGAATTCTAAATTGAGCTGCAGGATTTCTCCGGTGCAGTGGTTAAGAATTCGCTTGCTAATGCAGGGGACAGGCAGGGTTTGATCCCTGGTCCAGAAAGATTCCACATGTCCCAGGGCAGCTAAGCCCACGTGCCACAAGAGAGCCATGATGACGAGCAGCCCTCGCACCGAAACTAGAGGAGCAGCCCGTGCCCAGCCACAAAGACTCGGCGCGACCCAATAAATAAAAAATCAAAAAATTTGGGTGGTAGAGGAACTCCCTCAAAGGCAGCAGCTGAGCAGAGATTTCAAAGAGGTGAACGGCTGAGCCTGTGGCCACGCCCCCTTCTTACCCACCCCCCCACAGTCCCCTTTCCTTCACAGTTCCTGGTCCATCATTTAAAGGAATCGGGGTTGGTCTAAGTAGAAAGAACTTGTGGGGTTTTCCTGCCACAATAACCCAGTTCAGCCCACAAGGTTGACAACAAAGTTTTCCCAAATTAATAAGACTCCAGTACCTCCTCTGAGTTTCTGATCTGAAGCCCCACACCTTCCCCCACCCCATCATCTCACCCATGACATAGGACAGGATGAGGTTCCAGCCAGTGATGAAGGCGCACAGCTGACCCATGGTGACATAGCTGTAGAGATACGCAGAACCGGAGCGTGGTACCCGGGCTGCCAACTCTGCATAGCAGAGCCCGGATAAAAGAGTAGACAGACCGGCTAGCAGGTAGCAGATGACGATCGCTGGTCCAGCCTCATACACAGACACTTCTCCAACCAAGATGTACATGCCATTCCCTAGGGTGCCGCCCAAACCCAAGGCAATCAGGTCGAGGGTGTTCAGACGACGAGCCGTGCACCTCTCAGACCCCTCCCTGGGCCCCAGCCACCGCCTGCGGACCAGCTTCTGACCAAACTGGTGAACATACTGACGCAGCATCCTAGGCACAGTCGAAGAGGCTCAGATCTGCTGAGAAAACAACACAGCAAGCCGTCAAGAATGTCCGCCTGGCTGGGGTCCTGGGAGTCCAATTGCACAGAGCATAGGAGTGATGGGAGCAGGTGGGGAAGGATACACTGGGCAAGTTCTCCAGCTCTGAGATTTAGTATCTGAGGCATGAAACCTTGAATACGCGTCAGGGTATTCTGCAGAGAAGTGAGGGGGAAGAGAACGCGCCCCTCTAAAACCTGCCACTTGGGCTTGTAGACTGTTTTCAGCTGAAGGCAGCTAAGATGTTGCAGCCTGAAGGAAAGCCTTTTGCCTCTCTCTTCATGGCTCAAACTAATTTAGATTACAGTGCCCATGCCAGGAAGAGAGCTATTACCAGAGAGAACTTTTGGTCTTTGAAAGACTTGTCTGTGCAGAGGGGCAAACCAATCATTTGCTCTTCCCATTTTCTGAAACCGAGTGGGGTTGATCTCAGAGCGAGTGAGAGAGAGACAGCCTCAAATGGTTTGAAAGGAGATCTTAGTTCTCTGCTCAGGAATTGGACCTGGGAGGCCTGGATGAAAACCAGGAATCCCAGCCTCTCATCCACCAGGGGCTAGAGGCTAGAGACAAGGTTCCCCTGGCTCTTGTCCCCACTGAAAAACGTTTTTCTCAAGGAGAAAAAAACTGTTAAAAACAACAACAACAACAACAGAGGTATGAAGTGTATTATGAGAGACACAGCACAGGCAGGAGAGCACACAGAGGAACAGCCTGTTTAGTTATGACAGAAGCGAGGCAGAGTCACACTCCTGGAGAGAGAGAGTGGGCGTCTCCCCTCATGAGAAGGGGCCCCGTACAGAGGCAGGAAAACGCTTCATATCAGGCAGTTCTTTGCTCACCTTTGGCCAATTATCTGGTTTCTTTTTTCACACCTGACCTGCCCTACAATCTTCCCCAACACATATGTGCAGCTCTGTTCCAAGATGGATTCCAGCCCAGAGGCCCTTGGCATCACCTACTATGGGATGGCACTCCCTCCTTTTGGGGCCCGCAGAAGGCTTCCTGTGTATGTGGAGCGTCTTCCTTGCCCTAAAGATGGGAAATATGTGACCTCTTGATCTTTTACTCAGACAAGGTTTTGTCATTGTTGTGTAGCTGCTAAGTGGTAACCGACTGTTTTGCGACCCCATGGACTGTAACCTGCCAGGCTCCTCTGTGCACGGGACTTCTCAGGCAAGAATACGGGAGCAGGTTGCCGTTTACTGTGAGGGATCTTCCATAACCAGGGATTGAACCTGCATCTCCTGCATCGGCAGGCAGCTTCTTTACCACTGAGCCACCAGGCAAGCCCCAGACATACTTGCTTTCTCTGTATCACTCAGGAAAGGAGGACAGACAGTGGTAAGTAGCTCTTGCAAAGTCAGACAAGTTAATATGTAGTCAACCCAGATTTAAATCAGCACATCTAGCTGATCTTAGGGCCATTGACCTATGACCACATAGGTTCCTCCATAGTAAAAGTGAAAGAGTCGTTCAGCCGTGTCCAATCCTGTGACCCCATGCACTGGGGCCTGCCAGGCTCCTCTGTCCATGGGATTCTCCAGGCAAGAAGACTGGACTGGGTGGCCATTCCCTTCTCCAGGGGGTCCTCCTGACCCAGGGATTAAACCCAGGTCTCCCGCACTGTGGGCGGATTCTTTACCATCTGAGCCACCAGGGAACAGTGACCCTGGTGTAATCCTTCAGAAGCAATCTCTGACTAAAATTTCCAAAAGGCCCCTAAAGGCCAAGAAAGCCACGTCTATCATTAGATTTTGCCTAGGTGGATTTCTGTCTCACAGAGGTCTGCCAAAAACTTGAGTTTCCTGCATGTGTCTTTTTAACCCAATGAGACTGTTCAGAGCCCAAAGATCCTCATTTTCTGGGGGGACCAAGCAGAGAGAAAAGAAAAATGTTTTAATTTTATCTGCGGATGTCAGTTACCAAGTTGTTGTAAATCATCAGCAGCTCAAGAATAGCTTTTTTAATGCCTAAAAACCAGATTAGAAGCCAATAATACGTCAGAAAAAAAAGTCATAAACGTTATAATCATACTTAGCAGGGTTTTGGGGCTTCCCAAGTGGAGCTAGTAGTAAAGACTCCATCTGCCAATGCAGGTAGATATGAGAGACGCAGGTTCGATCCCTGGGTCAGGAAGATCCCCTGGAGGAGGGCATGGCAACCCGCCCCAGTGTTCTTGCCTGGAGAATCCCTCGGACAGAGGAGCCTGGTGGGCTGCATGCAGTCCACAGTGTCGCAAGGAGTGAGACAGGACTGAAGTGACTTAGCATGCACACACACACGTCTTTAGTGATTCATTTAATCTCCTGTAATTAATGTTTGTTCTTTTTGAGTCCAATTTTTTCCATTAGCTCTGTTGATCTTGCCTAATGATTGAGGATTAGTGACAGTGATAGTTTCAAGAAGTTTAGAGGTTTTAAGGGAAGATTTGTATGATCTGTATGGTGAGGGGGGTACTTTGATCACTAGAGACTGTGGAAGGTATATCCCACGTGGAACATATGTTTTAACCATTTTCTTTCCATCATGAGGGCAACAAAGCCAGGTAGTCAGGAAAGGCTTTAACCCATGAAATTTGCCAAGGAGCTGGGAAAAGCTAAATGGGCATCTTGGATTTCCCATCAATGTGACTTTAGTTTACAGCTATTGTTCACCCACTTTAACTTCCCTAACCTAAGAGTAGACCATTGCCATGGTACAAAGGCATCAGGATGGGCAAAAGTCTGACAACAAGGAGTTGAGTTTTGTGGAAGCAGAATGAACTGTGTCTACATGTGCCGTAATCTTCAGAGATCATCATGAAATAATACTTATTCACTCAACCAAAGTAACAGGAAGATTTCCAAAGCGAATATAAATGACTGAAAGGCAAGGGAGTTCACATGGTCTGTTGTCAAAGGCAGTATTCCAAGAAAACTGTGTTCTCTTCACAGAGAGAGAAAACCAGACTTCTGTCTGGCACTGGCTCACCATTAACAAAATTTATTTACCTAATTCATTTTAATTTAATCTTAGAAAGCCCACTCTACAAATCTGGAAGAGGGAGCATTTTACAAAAGCATCAGAGTGTAAATACATGTGTATATCCAGACAGCAATCTCATAATTACATTTTCTATACTTAGTCATGAATCAGGCATTATGATATAAAACTCACTGGTTTGTAAATAACAGTTGGGATGAGTAAAATTTTAAAAGGCTTTGTCCTCATTTTTTCCTCCAGTCTCAGGAATTAGAGATTATTAAGTGCTATAAGTGTTCCTGGGAGCCCTGGTGTCAAGGTACAGGGAGAGAAATCCACATTCTCTTAGTAGGACTTGTTCTCTCAGGGTCAGAATTCTGGAAGGAAAAAGTATTTTAAAAGCTGGCTTTCTCTAACTGTACATGCAAAAAAAAAAGTGTTTCTTTTTCAATTTCAGATTTTTATCTTAATTTTCTCTGAAGTGCAGAGAATATTGTGGTCACACCACGTCATAATGAAACATCATCTTTCTTTTCTGGAGTCATAGTTTCATAACTAAAATTTAGACCAGTGCTCAAATTGGCCCTAATAATAGGAGCAGATAAATGGATGATAAAATGTTGCCCCAGCAGGGATTGCCCCTCTGGAGAGGTGGGATCTTAGTTTGATCAGAAGAATCTGAAGAAGTAGAGGAAATTGCAGGAGTTGGGGAAGCTTGTTACACCACTCTGAGAGTTGGGAGAAGCTGATGAAGATTGCTTAGAAGTTCAGGAGAGGTGATCTCAGCTTATTTTCCAATCCTGTGGTGATAAAGATCTAATTGTAAGATAGCATCACAATCTAGAGACCCCAATCTCTAGGTCACTTTCCATCCCCCAACCTAAATAAAAAGTTCAGGTCGTGTTACGGCAAAATCTAAGTTTTCCCTTTCTCAGCCCGTCTCGCTTAGAAAGAGGGCCCTCGCATGCCGAACAACCTGCAACCAAGAAAAGCGCTCCTAGAAATGAAGCCCAGCCTCCCAGAAACACTACTCGGGGGCCCCTGAGCGAGGCCCAGAGTGTCCTCTGAATTTCCTTCGAATCCTGGGCTTCACGGAATTTTGAGCATCCTCCACCAGACGTCTCTGGTCAACCCCGTCCTTGTGCCAGGGGTCCAGGGGCGTGTGGATATTTGAACCAGTACCAGTCCATCCCCAGGGCGCTCTTTGAGTGGCGTCCGTTGCTGCTTTGTGGTGTGGTTCAGAATAGCCAGCCCAGGAGGCTGTCCACGGCAGCACGTGGACCGTCAGAGCCTGGCTCTGGGGGGCAGGGGCGGACTGCCGGAGTCACTGGAGTTGGCTGCAATGCAAAATGCCTCGTGGTCAGGACCTGAGGCTGAGAGGTGGGAGTACTCCCCTAGGGGTTTTCTGGACACGGAATAAGGTGGGACATTAAACAGCAGAAGTACCCTAGGTCTATCGCCCTGTTTGTTTGGCATCTAAGATAAACATGAAGGAGATATAAGGCTTGTGGGGGGCAGGGGAGCAGACCAACCACCTTATTTCATGAGTAATGAGGGAAAGAAAATCACGGGGAAAAAAAAAGAGGAATGTAGTGTTTGCAGTAGCAGGGCACTTGGAGAGAAACATTAAAAGACAGTGGGGCCCAGGGGATAAAGTGTGGGTGTAGCAGGGAGTGATTTGTTGGGGGTGCTGAGCTACAGCTTCCAGCGTGCTGCTTGTGAAGTCAATGAGAAAGCACTGCTTGAGTGGAAGACCTCCTGGGGGTTGTAGCTCAGGGAGAAAGAGGGAGAGAGGAGGGAGACAGAGGGAGAGAGGAGGGAGACAGAGGGAGAGAGGAGGGACAAAGATATAGCGAGGGCTCCTTCATTGAGTGGACCCAGATTCAGCCGTGTGGATCCAGGAAAGAGAACAAGGGAGAGAATGAGAGCAAGCAAGTTTTCACGGGAGAGTCTGAAAGTCAGAAGTCTCCCGCCAGCAGTTCAGGGAGAACAGCAGTTTACCTTGAAATCCCGGGTTTCGGCATCAGTGATCTCAGAGAGAGTCAGCTGTGAGTGGTGGCTTAGTTCTCGGCCCAGGAACTAGACCTGCAGTTGACCTTGAAATCCCATTCTTGGAGACAGAAGGCCATGAGGGGTGGCCTGAGGCGAGGTCTTAGTTTTCTACCCAGGGATCGGACCTGAGTGGCCTGGATGAAAACCAGGAGGCTAGCTGCTCGTCCACCAGGGGCTAGACGCTAGAGACAAGGTTTTCCTGGCTCCTGCCCCCACTGAAAAATGCATTTCTCAAGAAGGCAAAAATTGTAAACAAAACAAAACAGGTACAAAGTGTACTATTAGAGACACTGGGCAACAGATGAGAGCGCACACAGAGAAACTGTTCAGTTAAGACAGAAGCGAGGCAGAGATACACACTGGAGAGAAAGAGTGTGGGCGTCCTCCCAGGAGGAGGAGCCCCACAGAAGGCAGGAAAATCAATCATAAGGACGGTTCTTCAGGCTCGTTTACCTTTGGCCAGTTATCTGGTTTCTTTTTCCACACCTGACCTGCCTTAAGGATCCTCACCAATACACACATGAAACTTTTTTCCAAGATGGATTCTAGTCCAGAGCCCTGTGAGGGGGTCCTTGGCATCCCCTTCTTTTTGATCTTCAAGGAGACTTTCTGGGCATGTGCAGCGTCTCCCCAGTCCTAAGGGTGGGAAATATGTGACCTCTTGATCTTTTAATCAAATGGAGTTTAGCCCTGCTGTGGTTGTTATCTTGTGTCCACAGGAACAAAGTCCAGCTACTTACTCTGTTCCTGTTAGTTCCTTCTTGAAGTGCCAACAGGAGGCTGGCTGTAAATATCTAGCCTAGAGCCCACCTGTGTCTTTCCTTAGGAAATGTAAACAGGAGTCTAATTCTAAATTCCCAGCCTGGAGCTGACCTAGATCCTGCCTCAGGGCCACATGGGGCTCCTGAGCACAGAGGCCTATTTCTGTCCCCTGTTTCTTGTAGGCATGACTCCAGCCTCCATGACCTTCCCTGAGTTCCAAAGTGCAGCTTCAAGCAGTTGCTAATCACAGAAGAAATGATTAGCAACTGCTTGACTGAGTGTTCCCATTCCATGGATGGGAATGAATACCAGACCACCTTGCCTCCTGAGAAACCTGGATGCAGGAAAAGAAGCAACAGTTAGAACCGGACATGGAACAATGGACTGGTTCCAAATTGGGAAAGGAGTACATCAAGGCTGTGTATTGTCACCCTGCTTATTTAACTTATATGCAGAGTACATCATGTGAAATGCCAGGCTGGAAGAAGCACAAGCTAGAATCAAGATTGCTGGGAGAAATATCAATAATCTCAGATTTGCAGATGATACCACCCTAATGGCAGAAAGTGGAGAAAAACTAAAGAGCCTCTTGATGAAGGTGAAAGAGGAGAGTGAAAAATTGGGGTTAAAACTCTACGTTCAAAAAATGAAGACCATGATATTCAGTCCCATCACTTCGTGGCAGATAGACGGGGGAAACGATGGAAACAGTGATAGACTTTATTTATTTTCTTGGGCTCCAAAATCACTGCAGATGGTGACTTCAGCCATGAAATTAAAAGCTCCTTGGAAGAAAAGCTATGACCAACCTAGACAGCACATCAAAAAGCAGAGACATTACTTTGCCAACAAAGGTCCATATAGTCAAAGCTATGGTTTGTCCAGTAGTCATGTATGGATGTGAAAGTTGGACCATAAAGAGGACTGAGCGCCAAAGAATTGATGCCTTTGAAAAGTGGCGTTGGGGAAGACTCTTGAGAGTCCCTTGGACTGCAAGGAGATCCCACCAGTCAATCCTAAAGGACATCAGTCCTGAAGATTCATTGGAAGGACTGATGCCGAAGCTGAAGCTCCCATACTCTGGCCACCTGATGTGAAGAACTGACTCATTGGAAAAGACCCTGATGCTGGGAAAGATTGAAGGCAAGAGGAGAAGGGGTCGACAAAAGATGAGATGGTTGGATGACATCACCAACTCGATGGGCATAAGTTTGAGCAAGCTCAGGGAGTTGGTGAAGGTCAGAGAAGCCTGGCAAGCTACAGTCCGTGGGGTCGCAAAGCGTCCAACATGACTGAGCGACTGAAGAACAAGAATCATGGAAGGAGCAGCTGAGAAAACATCCAAGGCAAGATTAAAGGCACCAGCCAGTCATAGGATTAGGGGCCGACAGCATGAGGCCCTGCACACACCCTAGTCTTGCCAGCAGCCCCTTCCTGGAACCTTTGCCATAAAACTCACCAAACTCACCCGGGTAGGGACGAGTATGCAATGGCAGGAGCAGGCTCTGTCTTCCTGGCCTGGCAAAGCAAGAAAGCTGTTCATTTCTCCTCCACACAAAACTCTGCCTCTGAGGTGGACTCCACACTGGTGTTCAGAGAGGCTGAGCTTTCAGCATCACTTCCTGTTAATGCGGGTGTAACGACCCAGATAGCAGGAGTGGGAGGGGTGACAGCCTCATAATAGACAAGGGAGACCTCATTTCTTTTCAGGACAAGAAGCCTGAAACCCAGTCTGGACCTAGTGCTTTGCAGAGACTTGTAGCCAGGCAGCTGACTGTCTAGTTTCATCTAAGTACGTTTTAACTTTTAATGTGGTATTAACACATAGGTACCACATTCCCTGGTGGCTCAGATGGTTAAAAAAAAAAAAAAATCTGCCTGCAGTGCAGGAGACCCGGGTTCGATCCCTGGGTTGAGAAGATGGGTCAGGGATCCCCTGGAGAAGGGAATGGTGACCCACTCCAGTATTCTTGCCTGGACAACTCCATGGACAGAGGAGACTGGTGGGCTACAGTCCATGGGGCTGCAAAGAGTCAGACAAGACTGATCGGCTAACACTTTCACTTTCAACACAGACAACAGGTGCTATTGGTTACCGTACATGTCTCTTCTTTTTGTTGATGTGTGATCCAAAGCAATTGCATTGTCTAAAAATGTTCTAGTGACAAGAGGAGACCTTTAAAAAGTAAGTTTGCAGTTGCCAGCTGCCAGCTGCCAGCAGATACTGTTCAGGTCTGACCCAGCTCAGAAAACTCAAATTTTCAGCAACACAAGACTTGCCCGAAATCATTGTCTGAACCACAGCTGCTCCATTTTGACTTTTAATTGTAGTTTTCTCCTTAATGGCCACAGCAGATGTCTGCCATTAGTCATGTCAGTGTTTTACTAGGTATGAGAGGAGGCAAGAATTGGGGCTCATAAAAATCTTCTCCTGAAAGCGCACCTGCTCCACTCTTCATACTCCCTCTTGTGGGAGAATTCTTCATCTTTGCTCTCTTCTCTGGTCTTACACTTTGGCCACTGTATGCAAAGAGCCAGTTCTTGGGAAAAGATCCTGATGCTGGGAAAGACTGAAGACAAAAGAAGGGAACGGCCGAGAATGAGACGATTGGATAGCATCACTGAGTCAATCAATGGATGTGAATTTGAACAAACTCCAGGTGATAGTGAAGGACAAGGAAGCCTGGCGGGCTGCAGTCCACGGGGTTGCAGAAGGTTGAACAGGAGTTAGAAAAACAGCAGACAACTGCTCTGGCAACTCACCAGGCTGGCTCCTGGAAACCTGTCTCTGGATTCCCAGAGGTGGCGCTAGGGCTCAGTCTGCGGGCGCCCTCGCCCAGAGCGGGGGCGGTTTTCTGAGCCGGCTTCTCGGCTACTGAATTCCTTCGGACGCTGCGGGCGGAGGGTCCCACAAGGAGCCCCCGGAGAGCGGGGGAGGCGTGGGTCCAGCACTCGGGGCACTGAGGGTGCCTGAGGAACAAACAGGTGGCGCCTGTGGCAAGGAAGCCCCTGCCAACGCAGGAGAGGTAAGAGACAGGTTGGATCTCGGGGTTGGGAAGACCCGTGGAGGAGGGCATGGCAACCCGCTTCAGTTTTCCTGCCTGAAGAATCCCAGGGACACAGGAGCCTGGCGGGCTGCAGTCCGCGGGGTCGCAGAGTCGGACGACGGAGGTGACTTAGCGCGCAGCACGCCCAGTAGGGAGATTCCTGGGTGTGGTTTGCCAGAGGCTCCTGTGCCGAGGGCCGTCGCTCTGAAATGTTTGTCTTTCAAAGGTAAGAAGTTTACCGTACCTCTTTACCAAAACCCTTCCTCTCCTTCGTCATGGGGGACCCCCCGCCTCAGGTCTCCGGTGCTGCTGTAGAGAAACAGGTGTCCCCAGGGCTGTCTGCAGAACTAGGGCAGTTTTTTCTGCGGTGGAACATCAGCCCCGTGGGATGTTTCCTTGTGAGGGGGAGGGGAAAGCCTCTGCTACGTAGCCTCGATCAGACTCCTTTTTTGTCTCTCCAGATTCCTACTCCCCTCCTCCCCCCAAGTGAAGGCCCCGTGCATAGTCTCTTCAGTCCTGTCCGACTCTTTGCAACCCCATGGACTCTAGCCCACCAGGCTCCTCTGTTCCTGGGGATTCTCCAGGCAAGAATCCTGGAGTGGGTTGCCATGTCCTCCTCCAGGGGATCTTCCCAACCCAGGGATCGAACCCGTGACTCCTGTCTCCTGCATAGACGGGTGGGTTCTCTACCGCTGAGCGACAGGGGGAAGCCTCTAGTGAAGGTTGACCTTCTCCAAATCCCCTCCCTTGCATGGAATCTCTAGGTCGGTATCTGGCTTCCCACCATCACCATCACCACGACCACCGCCACCGCTGGCAGCATCGCTGTCAGAGGGGTCCGGACAGCTTCCCTGGCTCTGCAGGTTCTGCATAGAGAGGTCTGTCAGCCTGTGACCCGAATGCACAACGGACAAGAGGCCTCCAGGGATCCTCGGGCGGATGGAGCTGTGTCCCCCACACCCACAGAGGTGCTTTTCCTCCTGAGTGGATGTCTCATTGTTTCATTTATTGAGATAGACTTGGTTTATAATATTACTTTTAGGTGCACTCCTTAGTGATTTGGTATTTTTACAGACGCTGTGATATTATATGTGGAATCTCAAAAAATAATACTAATGAATGTATATAGCAAAATAGAAACAGCCTCCCCTAACTAACTTCACCTAACTAACTAGTGGCAATCTGTGAAGAGAGGGAAGGGGGAAGGGGCAAAGTGGGGGTATGGGATTAAGAGATACAAATGACTATATATAAAGTACATAACCAGTAAGGGTATGTTGTGGGGCACAAAGAATTATAGCCATTTTTCTGTAATAACTTCCACTGGAGTGTTATCTGTAAAATACCAAATCACTATGCTGTATATTTGAAACTAGTGTTATATTGTAAATCAACGCTACTTCAATTTTTTTAAGTTGATAGCAATTTCTACAAATTTATTTATTTTTAATTGAATATAATTCAATTTTTAAAAATACTGGTGTAACATAGTTCACAATTGTTTACTTTTTGTTTTTAACTGTGTGGATCACAATAAACTGTGGAAAATTCTAAAGGAGATGGGAATACCAGACCACCTGACCTGCCTCTTGAGAAATCTGTATGCAGGTCAGGAAGCAATGGTTAGAACTGGACATGGAACAACATACTGGTTCCAAATAGGAAAAGGAGTTCGTCAAGGCTGTATATTGTCACCCTGCTTATTTAACTTCTATGCAGAGTACATCATGAGAAACGCTGGGCTGGAAGAAGCACAAGCTGGAATTAAGATTGCTGGGAGAAATATCAGTCACCTCAGATATGAAGACGACACCACCCTTATGGCAGAAAGTGAAGAGGAGCTAAAGACCCTCTTGATGAAAGTGAAAGAGGAGAGTGAAAAGGTTGGCTTAAAGGTCAACATTCAGAAAACTAAGATCATGGCATCTGGTCCCATCACTTCATGGGAAGTAGATAGGGAAACAGTGGAAACAGTGTCAAACTTTATTTTTCTGGGCTCCAAAATCACTGCAGATGGTGATTGCAGCCATGAAATTAAGAGACGCTTACTCTTTGGAAGGAAAGTTATGACCAACCTAGATAGTATATTGAAAAGCAGAGACATTACTTTGCCAACAAAAGTCCGTCTAGTCAAGGCTATGGTTTTTCCAGTGGTCATGTATGGATGTAAGAGTTGGACTGTGAAGAAAGCTGAGTGCCGAAGAATTGTGTTTGAACTGTGGTGTTGGAGAAGACTCTTGAGAGTCCCTTGGACTGCAAGGAGATCCAACCAGTCCATTCTGAAGGAGATCAGCCCTGGGATTTCTTTGGAAGGAATGATGCTAAAGCTGAAACTCCAATCCTCTGGCCACCTCATGCGAAGAGTTGACTCATTGGAAAAGACTCTGATGCGGGGAGGGATTGGGGGCAGGAGAAGGGGACGACTGAGGATGAGATGGCTGGATGGCATCACGGACTCGATGGACATGAGTTTGAGTGAACTCCGGGAGTTGGTGATGGGCAGGGAGGCCTGGCGTGCTGCGATTCATGGGGTCGCAAAGAGTCGGACATGACTAAGTGACTGAACTGAACTGAAAGTTTCTAAGGGCTAAGAATTCTGATTAATACATGTAATTAAAATGACTAAAATTAAAAAGGTAACCACCTTTGTGTGCAAGGAAATGTTTCAAAAGTTATAAGGAAACCACTTCATCCTACTCCATCTGTATTTTAATTCATCTAATAACTTGTTTCTCAGTTTCTTGACCTCCATCCCTCCTTCACTCTACTGCAGGTGTTCATTCCCACAAACAAGCCTCTACTTCATTATTATCAATATCCTGAAGGTCCATAATCTCAATTTCAAGCACCCTCTTCTGATTAACTCTTTATCATGTCTATCCAGTTTTGCCTCCTATCTTTCAGTTGCACTCAATTGTAACAATTTGTCAACCAACTATTACTTACCACTTCTTTCCCACACCTCTGACAATGCAGGTTGTTTTCTTTTTAAATTAAGAAATTTGCTTCATCAATTCTAGTATGTAACTCTAAGAGTTTGTAACAGAAAACTGAAAAAAAAAAACAATCATTTCCCCAAAGTTACACTATGTCCCAATAAATCTGGGGGGAAAAGGAAAATTGATCATTTCTTTCTATCATGATGAAATGAGCCACTTTATCTGCTGTTTTTCTCCTCTTCCTAAAGTCTGCTTCATTTGATGGTAATATAGCTGCCTGGGTTCCTTGTACCACTGTTTGCCTAGGGTATCTGTTCCCTTCCCTTTACTTCCGACTTGTTTGTGTCCTAGTATTTCAAGTGCAGCACTGGACACAATATGTAGTTACCTGCCTTTCCTCCCCCTGTGGCGATATTTGTGTGTTTGCTGGAGAGAGGCCCAAGGAAGAGCCCCTTTAACATTTGTTTATGGTCGGTTATGCCAGGTCTTCACTGCTGCACCTGGGCACCGCTCTGGCTGCGGGCACGGGCTGCCCAGTGCGGCAGCTTCTCTCGTTGCGGAGCCTGGGCCGTGGGCTCAGGAGCTGCGGTGCGCCGGCCCAGCTGCCCGCGGCACGTGGAATTCTCCCGACCCACAGATCGAACCAGTATCCTCTGTGCTGGCAGGCCAATTCCCAGCCCCTGGGCCCCCAGGGGAGTCCCGAGGAAGAGCTTCTTGGATGCAGGTGGATATTTTCTTTCTTCCTCCAGTCGCTGACTACTTTGTTGTACATTCTTTGTGAAATGTCATCTTGCTGCTACACTTAACGAAGCAGGCGCTATGTATGTTATGCTTCGAAAAGAGTACTTAAAAATTAGACAACTTTAAGGTTGTTTGTCCACTGGCAATAAATATAGGTCCCTAAATGCATCTCACCTTCACACCTCACAGAAGCTCAAAGTGCCCTGTGAACCTGCAGGTCCTCCAGTGCAGGGAGGGACTCCACACAGCAGCTGTTTCCTGTGGTTAAGACCATTCATCACTAGGGGTGTTTTGGCCAAGAGTCTGGGAGGCGGAGGCTGGTGGCTATGGCTCGTTGTTCTCCTCCAAGCTGTGTCGGATCCCGTATCCAAAGTATATGGCAAGTCCTAGTAGGGAGATGAGACAGTGAGGAGGAAAAGCAGGCACTCTGCTCACTCACAAATGCCCAACAGACCTCCATTAGGGCATCTGACACAGTGATGGGGAGAGGTAGTAGGAAGAGGGCTGGATTCAGTCACTCAAGAGGCCTCTTTATCCCAGAAAGTTACTTACCAATGGCATTCCAGGCACTAAATTGGGCCCATGTCCGAGGGGTTATCTGTGTCATCAGGTAAACATTCATGAAGATGCTCACCGGTGGGAAGACAGGCAGAGCAGGGACCTGTGGGCAGAGTCTGTTCATCCCTTGACACAGCCCGGACGTCTGAAAGGGAGACCCTGCCCCACATGTGGGCAGAGAGACTCCAGTTCTATTCCAGCTGGGCGTTCAGTGCCTACTCAGACAGTGTATGCAAAGCACTGAGTGTAGACTGGGGTTTCAGCAATTCCCCCTCCTCTCTGGTCGAGTGAAGGATGTCTAGACGTCAAAGCACACGACTTCATTTACTCAAGGTGGACAGTCTGGGCACGTAAGGTCACCTACCTTGAAGTGAAGAGCAGTGGGGCTCTGGGGCTGCCTCCAGATGATGACCGTGACCCCAGTGATGAGCAGCAGCAGCAGCAGCAGCACAGCCACGGTTGTGAGCCCGGGGTCTCCAGAGAACACCTGGCTGGGCCACTGGGCCAGGATCAGGCTCAGGATGGTCAGCAGGAGAACTGCAAGGGTCAAGGTGGAAGAGAACAGGCTGGACTCCAGAAGCCCAAGATGTCAGGACCTCGGGTCACACCCCTCCCCAGGCTGCCCACATCAGGAAGGGCCATCATATCTCCAAGACTCCTCAACTGACATAATACACACTCCTACCCTATCCTGTCAGTTTCAGAATATGACTAAAGGGAAATCCCACTGCTCACCAAGCAGGGAGGCACATCCATAGACAATCTGGCCAGATTTCCAGGTTGGGGGTGGTGCTGGGTGGGAACCACAGACTCTTCAGAATGTTTGAGGTTCCTGCTTTAGGTGCAGTTTCCAAAGGATTTTCTTTGATTTCAGGCTCCATCTCAGTTTCTTCCTCTGTTTTCTCCTTGCTGAAATCCTGATCTGGCTGGTACCTGCTCTAGAGATGTCCAGGCAATATGTATAGCAAGCCATCCTCATTTAACATCACACACTGCAATGGCACCCCACTCCAGTACTCTTGCCTGGAAAATCCCATGGATGGAGGAGCCTGGTAGGCTGCAGTCCATGGGGTCTCGAAGAGTCAGACACGACTGAGTGACTTCACTTTCACTTTTCATTTTTATGCATTGGAGAAGGAAATGGCAACCCACTCCAGTGTTCTTGCCTGGAGAATCCTAGGGACAGGGGAGCCTGATGGGCTGCCGTCTATGGGGTCGCACAGAGTTGGACACGACTGAAGTGACTTAGCAGCAGCAGCAGCCTAATTCATAACTGTCCTGACTTCAGCCTAACAGGCCATTTAGAAAACACAGCTTGAGGGCAGAAGACCTCCCCATCAATTCTCCCGAGTCCGGGAGCTCTCAACCAAGGTGTTGTGAAGGAGTCTCACCTGAGAACGAGAACAGAAAATGTCCTGAGGGTATAAGCAAGCAGGACCCCAATTAACATAGGTTCCACAATATCAAGGAGGTCGAAGAGTAATGCCAAGACCCCTAGTATGAGGGCACAAACAAGATGGAGAAGGGAGTGAGAGGCTGGAGGAAACAGCCAAGCTAAGGAAGTTGATCAGAGAAGGAGTGAGTTTTTGTTTACTTACCTGCCAGAGTTCCAAAAACCACAATGGTAATGACGGGGGTCTTTCTGCGGGCGTGGATCCGGGTAAGTCCCCGGAAAAGCAGTCCGTCGTCTGCCATTTCATAGATCAACTGAGACATGGCAAACACGGCTCCCAGGAGGCTGGAAGAGAATACGGAGACATTGTGTGGACGCGGAGAGGCAGGACAGACCTGGGCTTCTGCCCCTAGTCTATGCCGGGTGTGGTGTCTCGCCGTCTGGTCTCTCAGTGCCAATGGAAAGACTGTCTGAGAATCTCACAGTAGACTGGGAGAAGCTTTGACACTGACCTGTATAAAAGAGCAGACAGGAAGACAACAGCCATGATATATCTGGCCGGGTCCCACCCGACATGGAGGAAAGCCTATGGGAAGGGGTTGTAAGTCTGAATCTGGTAGTACGACCCCATGAGGGTGAGCGCTGCTGAGACACTGAAATACGCCAAAAAGCAGATGAAAATGGAGATCACCGTGCTCAAGGGGACGGAACGCTGAGGATTTGGGGCTTCTTTTCCTGCAGGGGAGGAGGAAGTACTGGGTCGGGAAAACACACCAGACTGAAATCAGGAAAAATCCTTTCCTTTTGCACCTCCAAAACCTCGTTCATCTTCTAGGAACTCCTGAGCCCAAAGGCAGCCCAAACTGTGCCCACAGCCCCAACGGGACACGCCATGACCATGTTACCTGTAGTGACAATGGCTTCAACACCAAAATACGCATAGAAACATAGAGCTGCTCCTGAAAGTATCCCATCAAGGCCAGAGGGCACAAACCCTCCAGAGCCCAGAGGGCCCAAGCTATGGTGAGAGAAGGAGCAAGAAAGGTGGGT
Source organism: Redunca redunca (assembly GCA_006410935.1). NCBI lineage: Eukaryota > Metazoa > Chordata > Mammalia > Artiodactyla > Bovidae > Redunca > Redunca redunca. The sequence continues at coordinate 210,402 of SJYQ01001480.1, forward strand.
GAGGTGAGGTCAGCCATCTCTGCTGGACTCCCCCCTTAATACCACAGGTCTTGGGCTCTAGGATTCTCACCACAGATCCATCAGCCCAGATCTCTTTAGTCTCTACCGTATTTTCAGCTTGCACCTCCTCCCCCTCCACGTGTTACTATGACCCGGAGTACCCTCCTCCTAACATATAGACGTCACTGGATTCAGATGGGTTCGATGGACTGGTCAATGGGTTACGAGGTTTCCTTTATGAGTGATGAACATGTTTGCAATCAGATAGAGGTTATGGTTGCCCAATATTGTAACTGTACTAGGCGCCACTGAATTATACACTTTCAGATGGTTAATTTCTTATTGTAGTGATCATCTTGCAATAAGTCTATCAAATCTTTGCATTGTACACCTTGACGTATACAACACTGTACATCAGTTATATCTCAGTAAAGCTGGGAAAGAATAATAGAATATTTAATTTTATGCTATGATAATATCCTCTCAATTAAAAAACAATGTTTGAGCTCAGTACAGAGGAAGAAACTTGTTGGTCTAAGTAAACGTTTATGAGCAAGGGTGATTTTGTCCCCCAAGCAGTTGGCACTGTCTGGAGACATTCTGATTGTCCCAGTTCGGGGGGAGGGCAGGCATCCCTGGTGTCTAGTGATTAAAGGCCAGGGATGCCACTCAACACCCTACAATGGTTTTCTTAAAACCCTACCATGCACAGGACAGCCCCCCACACCAAGAATGATCCAGCCCGAATTGTCAACGGTGCCAAGGATAAAAAACAGCTCCTGCCACCTTTCCTTCCAGTCCTAACCCTGCACCTTCTGCCACCCAAGCCTTTCCCTCCCTAGCTCCTGCTCCACACCCCATTCTTCTCATCGTGTCTCTGTCCCTTCTCACCGATCATCACCAGCACCACAGACAGAGCAACAAAGTCTGGGAACATGGCCAGGAAAGAGGGCAAATGTGGAGAGAAAGGTCCCTGTAATGCCTGAGAGATGTGGTTCCCAAACAGACTGTCAAAGGCGATGCTCCAGGCCTTGGACACACAGGCAGTGGCTGCAGAAGCAGAAAGAATATTCATTAACAAAACTGCTTGATCCCCTACCATGTGACATGGGCTTCCCAAGGGGCACCAGTGGTAAAAAAACTCACCTGCCAATGCAGGAGACATAAGAGAAGTAGGTTCAATCCCTGGGTCGGGAAGAACCCCTGGAGAAGGGCATGACAACCCACTCCAGTATTCTTGTGGAGAATCCCATGGACAAGGGAGCCTAGTGGGCTACAGTCCATGGAGTCTCAAAGAGTTGGACACCACTGAAGCACCTTAGCACGCATGCACCCACCATGTGACATAGGATGTGTTTTTTTAAAAAAAGTAGATAAAGTACTTAACCACAGGCAGTTATCTTTTCTGGGGGTGGGAAGAGCAGACCCAGGTAACTCACAAAATAGGTCAACTATTCAATATGCTGGGTGAAAACAAATATTATGCAAGAAAAGAACACAGGGAAATAGGAACTGAGGTACTGGGAGATGAGGGTTGAAAAGGTAGTCTTAAAGGAAAATCCTACAAAGACAACAGCTGAGCAAAGACTTGAAAATGGTGAGAGGATGAGCTGTGGGCCAAGCCTCCCTCTCACCCACACCCTAGGTTCCCTTTCCTTCTGGGTTCATGGTCCACCATTAAAGGAAAACAGGATAGAGCTGAGGAGAATGAAGTTGTGGGGTTTTCCTGCCACTATTATCCCCTTCCCCCTGCAAGTCTAATAACAAAGTACCTACGAACGAATGAAGACCCCACTCAATCTCGCTTCCTGATCTTACGCTCCACCCACCGCAACCCCCCATCCTCTCACCAACAACTTAGGACAGGATGAGGTTCCAGCCAGTGATGAAGGAACACAGCTGACCCATGACGACGTAGTTGTAGAGATACACAGAACTGGAACGTGGTACCCGGGCCGCCAGCTCCGCATAGCGGAGCCTAGAACAGACATGACAGGCCGGCCATCAAGAAGCAGATGATGATTGCCAGCCCAGCTGTGTATGTGGCCACAGCACCGGCCACGGTGTACACACCAGCTCCCAGGCTGCCGCCCACACCCAAGGCCAGCAGGTCCAGAGTGTTCAGACATTGGGCCACATGCCTCTCAGACCCCTCCCTGGGCTCCAGCTGCCGCCGGTGGACCAGCTTCTGACCAAACTGGTGAACATCCTGACATCGAATCCCAGACACAGTTGAGGCTCCGATCTGTTGAGAAAACAACACAGCAAGCCGTCAATGATGTCCACCTGCCCTTGGCCCTGGGAGGGCAATTCCAAGGAGCGATGGAGAGATGGGGAGCGGGTGGAAAGAGGACACATTGAACAAGTTCTCCATCTCTGAGATTTGGTTTCTTAAACATAAATGAAACTCTTTGTATGTTTCAAAGTTACTGGAAGGGTTGTTTGAAAAGAAGCAAGGCAGAGGAGACTGCTTCTGCTGCTGCTAAGTCACTTCAGTCGTGTCCGACTCCGTGCGACCCCATAGACGGCAGCCCACCAGGCTCCCCCGTCCCTAGGATTCTCCAGGCAAGAACACTGGAGTGGGTTGCCATTTCCTCCTCCAGTACATGAAAGTGAAAAGTGAAAGTGAAGTTGCTCAGTCGTGTCCGACTCTTAGTGACCCCACGGACTGCAGCCCCCCAGGCTCCTCGGTCCATGGGATTTTCCAGGCAAGAGCACGGGAGTGGGGACTATGTCACTCTAAAATGCGCCACTTTGGTAGGCAGACTGTCTTGAGCGTGCATGCATGCTAAGTCACTAAGGTGTGTCCAAATCTTTGCGACCCTATGGACTGTAGCCCACCAGGCTCCTCTGTCCATGAGCTGAAGGCAATTCAGACCCTATGGGCTATAGTCTCAGAAAAATTCCTTGCCTCTCTCTCAACTGATCAAAATAATTCAGCTTACAGTGCCTCTGTCAGGAAGAGAGCTACTACCAGAGAGAACGTCTTGTCGTAGAAAGATGTCAGCGAGGAGAGGCGAACATTTGTCAATCATTTGCTCATCTCATCTTCTGTAACTGAGTGGGGTTGATCTCAGAGAGAGAGAGGCAGCCCTGAGCGAGTGGTGGCTTGAAGCGAAGTCTACGTTCTCTGCTCAGGAATTGGACCTGGGAAGCCTGGATGAAAACCAGGAATCCCAGCTGCTCATCCACCAGGGGCTAGAGGCTAGAAACAAAATTCCCCTGACTTCTGCCCCAGTGTGTTTTCACACAGGCAAACACTGTTTAAAAAAATTAAAATTACAAAAGCAGTTTATTATTAGAGACACAACAAGCAGGAGAACACACAGAGAAACAGTTTATTTAAGACTGAAGCGAGGCAGAGTCACACACCTGGAGAGGAAGGATGTGGGCGTCCCCCCTAGTGAGGAGGAGCCCCGTAAAGAAGCAGGTCAGTCATTCGTACAGGGCAGCTCCTCCGGGTTTGTCTGACTTTGTCCAATTGTCTGGTTTCTTTTTCCACACCTGCCCTGCCCTAGGGCCCTCCCTAAAACTCACGTGCAGCATTTCTTCCAAGATGGCTTCTAGTCCAGAGCCATGTGAAGGGGGCCCTCAGCATCCGTCTCCTATTAGGGGTGACACTCCCTCTTTTTAACTCCCAGGGAACCTTTCTGTGCATGTGCAGTGTCTTCTTTGTCCCAAGGGTGGAAAATATGTGACCTCGTGACCTTTTAATCTGTGTTAAGCCATGCCATAATTGTAGTCTTGAAGTGTTCCCAGGAGGCAAAGTCCAGCTATTTACGCTCTTCCTGTTATTTCTGTCTTGAAGTGTGAACAGGAGGCTGATTGTAAATATCCAGCATAGAGCCCACCCGCCTCCTTCCCCAGGAAAGGTAGACAGGAGGCTGGTGAGAAATGCTGAGCCTTGACCCACATATCTCCTATCTCACGTGGGAGGCCACTCTGGTTCGACGCTTTGACCAAGCTGGGCTAGAGTCTGGCCCTCCCTACAAGTTCCATCTCATTTTGACCCCAACCAGACTTCCATTTCGCTCAGCAAGCAGTGGAACAGGAGGCTCTCAGGTTCAAGACTCTTGGCGTAAACCTGTGATCCGAGCTCTCTAATCAGCAAGTCTCTTAAATAATCACACCTGTCAAGGAAGGGAGGGAATAATGATAACTATTTTCCTGTATTGTTCAGGAAAGGAAGACAAATGTGGTGTGCATTTTGTGCAAAATCGGACAAGCTGGTATGTAGTGGAGCTGGCTTTGAACCCACAGACATGGCTGATTTCAGGTTCATTGAGCACGTAGGTTCCTTCACACTGACTCTGGTGTAACTCCTCAAGAGTCTCTGACTAAATTCCCAAAAGACTTCTCATGGCCAAGAAAGCCAAGTCAAAGGTCTGCCATCAGATTTCGCTAAGTGGATTTCTTTCTACTAGAGATCCCCAAAATATTTTGAAATTCCCACATGTCCGCAGATAGTCCATTTCATTTACCCATTAAGGCTGTTCATAATCTGATTTCTGAAGCGACCAGCCTGAGACAAAAGAAAAATGTTTTAATTTTACCCATAGGTGTAAATTACTGAAGTGTTGTAAATCATACATAGCTTCATGAGAACAGCTGCTTTATGTCTGAAAAAATAGTAATTAGATGCCAATCGTAATATGTCAGACAAAAGTCATAAAATTATAATCATATTTAGCATTTCATTTGTGGGTATTGTCACTCTGCTGCTGCTGCTGCTAAGTTGTTTCAGTCGTGTCCGACTCTGTGTGACCCCAGAGACGGCAGCCCACCAGGCTCCCCTGTCCCTGGGATTCTCCAGGCAAGAACACTGGAGTGGGTTGCCATTTCCTTCTCCAATGCATGAAAGTGAAAAGTGAAAGTGAAGTCACTCAGTCGTGTCCGACTCTTAGCGACCCCATGGACTGCGGCCTACCAGGCTCCTCTGTCCATGGGATTTTCCAGGCAAGAGTACTGGAGTGGGGTGCCATTGCCTTCTCCACTCATTTGTGTCCAAATCTTTGCAACCTCATGGACTGCAGCCCGCAAGACTCCTCTGTCCATTGGATTTCCCAGGCAAGAATACTGGAGTGAGGTGCCATTTCCTCCCCCAGGGGATCTTCCAGACCCAGGGATCAAGCTCAAGTCTCCTGCATTGCAGACAGGTTCTTACCGTCTGAGCCACCAGGGAAGCCCAGCAGTTCATTTAATGCCGTGTAATTCATTTCTGTTACGTCTGAGTCCAGTTTTTCTATTAGTTTCGTTGACCTGGCCTGATGATTAAGGATGACAGTGACAGTGATAGTTTCAAGAAGTTTGTGAGGCTTTTGTTGAGGCTGGTATGATTTGTCCAGTGAGGTGAGTACCTTGATTACTGGATATTGTGGAAAGCATACCCCAAGTGGAAAACATTTATTCATTTATTTTTTTTACAATTTTCTTTTCATTGTGAACGCATCAATNAAGTCATGTTTAAAGCCTGACTATAAACTTCCCTGCTGAGTCCAGGGGTAAAGAATCCACCTGAAAATGCAGTTGGATCCTTCCATGCGGAAGCTTCCACATGCTGTCGTGCGCCACAGCACGGAAGCCCGCACCCTGAGCCCGGGGTTCCGCAGAAAGAGACATGAGCACAAGGGAAGCGTGTAAGCCACAACTGGAGAGCGGCTTCCACTCAGACAACTAGAGAAAGCCAGCCCACAGCGACAAAGACCAGACACAGCCAAATATTAAATCAATAGTCTCTAGAAGTTTTCACATTTAAAATTTGATTGCAATGCAATTGACAAAGTAGCTGGGTTACTGCTGTGACTGAAAACACTCTCACAAAAGGACCAGAATTATGCCTGAAAGCATTGTACTTGTTTGTGTGGCATCTAAGGTAAAGTTGAAGGGGACTTAAAGCTTAGTTGGAAAAGAAACCTTGAAAGTGAAAGTGTTAATCTCTCAGTTCTGTCCAATTATTTGCTACACCATGGACTATAGCCTGCTAGGCTTCTCTATGGAATTTTCCAGGCAAGAACACTGGAGTGAGTTTCCATTCTCGTCTCCAGGGATCTTCCAACCCCGCGATCGAACCTGTGTCTTCTCAAGTAAAGTAGGAAAGAAAATCACAGGATGAAAAGAGAGAAAGGCACAGTGTGTGTGCTGGTGGGCTGCTTGAGAAGAAATATACTAGAGGGCCCGGGGGCTGTAATTTTTCTACCGCCCCTGGGAAATAAAGTGTGGCGTGCAGCAGGGAGCAATATGCTGATGGTGCCAACAAGGAGTCCCTGCACATGGCTCGCAGTGCTGTTGAGGACGCACTGCTGGGCTGAGGACCCACGGGGGGTTGCGGTTCAAGGAGAGCAAGAGACAGAGGGAGAGGACAGAGGAACACAGAACTTGCGCTGCTTCACTGAGCGGATCTAGACGGAAACCTGTGCGTCTTGGAAGCAGAGAGTGAGAGCAAGCCCGTTCTCCTGGGAGAGAGAGACTCAGAGGTCTCCAGCCAGCAGTTTGGGGAGACCTGCAGTTTACCTTGAAATCCTGGGTTTCAGCATCAAGTGTTCTCGGAGAGAGTCAGCCGTGAGGGGTGGCTTAGCTCTGTGCGCGGGTATTGAACCCGGGTGGCCTGGATGAAAACCAGGACTCCTAGCCGCTCGTCCACTAGGGGCCAGAGGCTAGAGACAAGGTTCCCCTGACTCTTGCCTCCATTGAGAAATGCATTTCTCAAGGAGGAAAAGAAATGTTTTTAAATGTAAAACAGGTACAAATTGTATTATTAGAGACACAGCACGAGTGAGAGAGCACTCAGAGGAAGTTTGCTCAGTAAGACAGGAGCGCGGCAGAGACACAGCTGGAGAGAAAGAGTGGGGGCGTCCTCCCAGGAGGAGGAGCCCAGATCCCATCAGAGGTGGTAAAGTCATCCCTAAGGGCAGCTCTTCTGGGTTTGTTTATCTTTAGCCAATGATCCACTTTCTTTTAACACAAGTGACCTGCCCTAGGACCCTCACCCATTCACCTGCGCAACTTTTTTCCAAGACGGATTCCAGCTGGGAGGCCATGGGACTGGGTGGGGTCCTGGCACCTCCTGTTATGGGGGGATGCCCTCCTCCTCTCTGACCCTCAACATGTGCCGTGTCTCCCTGGCCCTGGGAAATCTGTCACTCTTGACCTCTAAATCAAAGAGGGCTAAGCCTGCCACAATTGTTGCCTGAAAGTGTCCACAGGAGACAAAGTCCAGCTACTCACTCTGTTCTTGTCATTTCCATCTTGAAGAGCCAACAGGAAGCTGCCTGTAACTCTCTAGCCTAGAGGCCACCTGCCTCCTTCCTCAGGAACTGTAAACAGAAGTCTAATTGTAAATGGCCAGCCTGGAGCCCACTAGCTCCTACCTCAGGACCATATGGGGCTCCTGGGAATGAAGGCTTTTTTCTGTCCCCTGTTCCTTTTTCAAAAGTATTTTTTAATACCAAAAACATTTTGTAGTGGGGTGTAGCCAAGTAATGATGTGGTAGTTTCAGGTCAACAGCGAAGGAACTGAGTCTCACATGGACATGTGTCCATTCTCCCCCAGAGTCCCGTCCCGTCCAGGCTGCACCCAACACTGAGCCGAGTTCCTTGTGTCTACAGTAGGTCCTGGCTGCTTTTCCATTTTAAATATAGCAGTGTGTACATGACCTCCCAAAGTCCCTTGCTACCGCTTCCCCTGGCAACCACAAATTCATTTCCTCAGTCTGTGAGTCTCCTTCTGATTTGTAAGTAAGTTCCTTTCTGTCCCTTGTCTTTTGTATCCAGACTCTGCTTCCATGACCTGCTCTGAGTTCCAAAGGGCAGCTTCAAGCAGCTGCTGCTCACAGAATCTGAAACTCCCATATTCTGCCCACCTGGTGTGAAGGGCTGACTCATCTGAAAAGACCCTGATGCTGGGAAAGATCGAAGGCAGGAGGAGAAGGGGACGGCAGAGGATGAGATGGTTGGATGGCATCACGACTCAATGGACATGAGTTTGGGTGGACTCCGGGAGCTGGTGATGGACAGGAACGCCTGGTGTGCTGCAGTCCATAGGGTTGCAAAGAGTTGAACACGACTGAGGACTGCACTGAACCGAACTGAATCATGGAAGGAGCTGCTGAGAAAGCACTTGAGGCAAAATTAAAGGGACCAGAGACCCTGTAAATTTTAATCTTCCTGAAGATTAGGAGACCTACCGCCTGGGACCCTGCACACACCCTGATCTGTCAGCAACTGCTCCCTTGAACAGTTGCCATAAAACTCCTCACTGAACTCGCCTGGGTTGGGACTCAGTTTCAATGGTAGGAGCCTGCTCTGTCCCCTGGGTCTGGAAAAGCAATAAAACTGTTCTTTCCTCCTCCACCCAGAACTCTGCCTCTGAGGTTGGACTCCACACTGGTGTTCAGAGAGGCTGAGCATCACTTCCTGTTAATGCAGGTGTGACTGATCCAGAGAGCAAGAGTTGGAGGGATGACAACCTGATCATTAGTAGACAAAGGAGACCTCATTTCTATCATTTCCTTTATTTATTATGATTTTGTCTGTGCTGGGTCTTCTCTGCTGCGTGCCGGTTCTCTCTATTTGTGGGGAGCGGGGGCTACTCTCCGGTTGGGGCGCAGGGGCTGCTGATTTTGGTGGCTTCTGGGCTCTCGAGCGCAGGCTCAGTAGTTGTGGACACAGGCTCAGCTGCTCTGAGGCAGGTGGAACTTTTCTGGAATTGAACCTGTGTCTTCTGGATTGGCAGGTGGATTCTTATCCACTGGACTACCGGGGAAGTCCCCGAGATGTCATTCCTTCTCAGGAGAATTTGCCTGACACCCGGTCAGGACCTGGTGCTTTGGGAAGACTTGCAGTCAGGCTTCAGTTGTCTCCTTTAACTAAGTAGGTCTTAACATTTTTTTTTTGGTAGTGAAACAAGTAAAGTGTACATTTAATCCATGTATCTTATATGAGTACATATTTTATGCATATTGATTATATATGTACACACATACTTCACTTTTTGCCAATGCTGCATTTTTTACAAATTGAGGATTTGTGGCCACTGTGTTGTCAGTTAATGTTCACCATATCTTAGAAAAAAATATTTTTAAATAAAAGTATGTACAGTAATTTTTTTTTACAGATTGTTATTTCTCACACTGAAATCAGATTGATTATATTCTTTGCAGCCAAAGATGGAGAAGCCCTATACAGTCAGCAAAAACAAGACTGGGAGCTGACTATGGCTCAGATCATGAACTCCTTACTGCCAAATTCGGACTTAAATTAAAGAAAATGGGAAAACCACTAGGCCATTCAGGTATGACCTAAGTCAAATTCCTATGATTAGACAGTGTAAGTGACAAATAGATTTAAGGGACTAGATCTGATAGACAGAGTGCCTGATGAACTATGGACAGAGGTTCGTGACATTGTACAGGAGACAGGGATCAAGACCATCTTCAAGAAAAAGAAATGCAAAAAAGGCAAAATGACTGTCTGAGGAGGCCTTACAAATAGCTGTGAAAAGAAGAGACGTGAAAAGCAAAGGAGAAAAAGAAAGATATACCCATTTGAATGCAGAGTTCCAAAGAATAGCATGGAGAAATAAGAAAGCCTTCCTCAGTGATCAATGCAAAGAAATAGAGGAAAAGAATAGAATGGGAAAGACTAGGTCTCTTCAAGAAAATTAGAGATACCAAGGGAACATTTCATGCAAAGATGGGAACAATAAAGGATAGAAATGTTAGAAATGGACCTAACAGAAGTAGAAGATATTAAGAAGAGGTGACAAGAATATACAGAAGAACTGTATAAAAAAGATCTTCATGACCCAGATAATCACAGTGGTGTGATTACTCACCTAGAGCCAGACATTCTAAAATGTGAAGTCAAGTGGGCCTTAGAAAGCATCACTACGAACAAAGCTAGTGGAGGTGATGGAATTCCAGCTGAGCTATTTCAAATCCTAAGAAATGATACTATGAAAGTGCTGCACTCAATATGCCAGCAAATTTGGAAAACTCACCAGTGGCCATGGGACTGGAAAAGGTCAGTTTTCATTCCAATCCCAAAGAAAGGCAATGCCAAAGAATGCTCAAACTACCGCACAATTGTACTCATCTCACATGCTAGCAAAGTGATGCTCAAAATTCTGCAAGCCAGGCTTCAGCAATACGTGAACCATGAACTTCCAGATATTCAAGCTGGTTTTAGAAAAGGCAGAGGAACCAGAGATCAAATTGCTAACATCTGCTGGATCATTGAAAAAGCAAGAGAGTTCCAGAAAAGCATTTATTTCTTCTATACTGACTGTGCCAAAGCCTTTGACTGTGTGGATCACAATAAACTGTGGAAAATTCTGAAAGAGATGGGAATACCAGACCACCTGACCTCTTGGGAAATCTGTATGCAGGTCAGGAAGCAACAGTTAGAACTGGACATGGAACAACAGACTGGTTCCAAATAGGTAAAGGAGTATGTCAAGGCTGTATACTGTCACCCTGCTTATGTAACTTATATGCAGAATACGTCATGAGAAACGCTGGGCTGAATGAAGCACAAGCTGGAATCAAGATTGCTGGGAGAAACATCAATAACCTCAGATATGCAGACGGCACCACACTTACAGCAGAGAGTGAAGAAGAACCTAAGAGCCTCTTGATGAAAGTGAAAGAGGAGAGGGAAAAGTTGGCTTAAAGCTCAGCATTCAGAAAACTAAGATCATGGGATCTGTTCCCATCACTTCATGGCAAATAGATGGGGAAACAGTGGAAACAGTGTCAGACTTTAGTTTTGTGGGCTCCAAAATCATTGCAGATGGTGACTGCAGCCATAAAATTAAAAGATGCTTACTATTTTGAAGGAAATTTTTGACCAACCTAGATGGCATATTCAAAAGCAGAGACATTACTTTGCCAACAAAGGTTCATCTAGTCAAGGCTATGGTTTTTCCAGTAGCCATGTATGGATGTGAGGGTTGGACTATAAAGAAAGCTGAGCACCAAAGAACTGATGCTTTTGAACTGTGGTGTTGGAGAAGACTCTTGAGAGTCCCTGGGACTGCAAGGAGATCCAACCAGTCCATCCTAAAGGAGATCAGTCCTGGGTGTTCATTAGAAGGACTGATGTTGAAGCTGAAACTCCAATCCTTTTGCCAACTGATGTGAAGAGCTGACTCATTTGAAAAGACCCTGATTCTGGGAAACATTGAGGGCAGGAGGAGAAGAGGACGACAGAGGATGAGATGGTTGGATGGCATCAGTGACTCAATTGACATGAGTTTGGGTGGCCTCTGGGAGTTGGTGATGGACAGAGAAGCCTGGTGTGCTGCAGTCCATGGGGTCGCAAAGATTTGAACATGACTGAGTGACTGAACTGAACTGATTTCTCACTTAGAGTGTAGTATAACATAACTTCTACATGCACAGGGAAACTTAAAAAATTATGTCTCCTTTCATTGCCAGTTCTTTTTATTCAGGTGGTCTGGACCCAACCCGCGATATTTCCAAGATATGCCTGTATGAGTGACCTTTTTGAATTGATTAATGAATCTCCTGTTTGGGCCGTACCAATTAATTTTATTTTATTGGCTGCACTTCACAGCCCACTGGATCTTAGTTCCCTGACCAGGGATGAACCTGAGCCCCCAGCAGTGGAAGCACACAGTCCTCATCACTGGGCCCCCAGGGAATTCCCTCTACTAATATTACAGAGAGCGCACCGCTTTCTTTCCTGGAGAACTGCCCACATTCCAGTTTTGGCTGACTGTGTTTTCAGTTGAAATATGAATCTGTCCCTTACGTCTCCTATGAGCGGGTAGTTAGGCCAAAAGCTTGATTATATTCTGATTCAGCTTTTCGTCAGGGCCATGTTCCAGGAAGTGCTCTTTACTGGTGTTTGGTTGTCCCACATCGGGAAGGGTAGGATGATAATCAGGTGATGTCAACCTGTTCCATCAGAGTTTCACCTAGCAAAGTCAGTCTCCAGTTTGATTGTGTCCTAAGACTGTAATTTCATTAGAACTTGCAAGACAGTGAATTTCTATTTCTGTTAATCCTCTTCCATTTATATTTTAATTCAGTTAACAATGTTGCTGTTCAGTTTCTTGACCTTTATCTCCCCTTCACTCTACTTCAGTTTTTCATTCCCGCAAAAAATCGTATGCTTCATTATCACCAACATTGTCAAAGTGTGTAGTCTCAATTTCAAGCATTCTGTCTGCGGTGATCACTTTTTATCTTGACTTTCCAGGTTCACTTTCCACCTCTTAGTTCCACCCAACTGTAAGCATGTATCAACCAACCATTACCTCTCATTCCATTTCCCTTCCTCCAGCAATGCAGGTGTTGTGTTGTGTGTTTGTTTTTTTTTTTTTTGGTCAATTAAGAACTTTTTCTCATCAACTTTACTGTGTAATTTTAAGGTTCTGCAATAAGAGTAAAGAAAAATGATCATTTACACAATGTTACACTATATCTCAATAAAGCTGGGGGAAAAAATTAAAATGAGCATATTTTCCCTGTATCATTATTGAATGATCTACTTTATCTGTCATCTTTTTCTTAAATTCTACTATTTCCTATATTAATATAGCTATCTTAGCTTTCTTATGTTACTATCGGCATAGTGTATAATGTTCTTCTTACTTTCAACCTATTTGTGTCCTAATATTTGAGGTGTAACACTTGACACAATATATAGTTGCCTGCATTTCCTTCCCAGATCACAGTCTGTGTTCTCACTGGAAATGAGGCACAAGAAACTGCTTCTCATGTGCCCATTAATATTTTATTAGTTCCTCAGGTTGATGTTTCCATTGCTGTACTTTCTTTGTGAAAACTGATCTTGCTACTCACTTATGAAGCATGCTTTTCTGCATGCATACTAAGCTTTGAAAACTTAAAATTGTACAACTCTGAAGCCACTTTGTCCACTACCAATGAACACAGGGCTCCAAATGCCTTCCAACCTCAAGCTCCGTAGAGGCTCAAAATGCCCCTTGAACCACAAGATACCGCCGGTGCATAGAAGGATTCCACACAGCATCTGTTTCCCGTGGTTAAGACCATCCATCACTAAGAATGTTTTTGTCAAGTCTGCGAGGTGGAGGCTGGTGGCTGTGGTCCATTGTTCTCCAGGCTGTGTCTGACCCCATATCCAAAGTATATGGCGAATCCTAGTAGGCAAATGAGACAGTGAGGAAGAAAAGTTGGCACTCTTCTCACGTACAAATGCCCAACGGGCCTCCTTCTATGATGTCTGACAGGAGGGGAGACGTAGTAGGAAGATGATTTGATTTAGTCTCTCAGGAGGTCTTATTTTCCAAGGAAGCCACTTACCGATCCCCATCCAAATGCCAAACAGGATCCAGGTCCCAGTGTCCATCTGCATCATCAGGTAAATGTTCACAAAGATGCTCAGCAGCGGGAGGACAGGCAGAGCAGGGACCTGTGGGCAGAGTCAGTTCATCCCTGAGCACAGCCCAGACTTCTGAGAGGGAGACGCTGCCCCGTATGGGCAGGGTGACCACAATCCTATTCAGACTGCGAGTCCAGTGCCTCCTGAGAGTGTGTATGTGAAGCACTGAGTGTGGATCAGAGGAGTGTCCATGGGTTTTAGCAACTCCCCTTATTCCTTGGTCCGACAGAGATGTTTAGACCTCAAAGCAGGCTGAATTCATTCGCTCAAGGTGTACACTCTGGGCACCTGAGGTCACCTACCTTGAAGTAGACAGGAGAGGGACTCTGGGGCTGCCTCCAGATGATGGCCGTGACCCCAGTGATGAGCAGCAGCAGCAGCACCACCGCTGCTGTGAGCCCGGGGTCTCCAGAGAACACCTGGCTGGGCCACTGGGCCAGGACCAGGCTCAGGATGGTCAGCAGGAGAACTGCAAGGGTCAAGGTGGAGAACAGGCTGGACCCAGAAGACAATGACGTCAGGACCTTGGGTCACACGGGTCTCTGAAACTGTCCACCTCATGAAGGGCCATCCTATCTTGATTCTTCCTCAGCTTCCCCACACAATCTGTCTTCCCTTTCTGTTAATTTCAGAGTACAACCAATGAGAAATCCCACCACTAACCAAGCAGGAAGGCACACCAATAGACAATCTGCCCAGATTTCAGAGTGGGGATGGTGTTACTGGGGCACCAGAGACTCTTTAGAATGTTTGAGGATCTTGCTTCAGGCCCAGGTTCCAAATGACTTGCTTCTAGCAGAGAAATATCAATTTCCTCCTCTGTTGCCTCATTGTTGCTTAAGTTCTGGTCTGGCTGATACCTGAAGTAGAAATATTAAGTCAATATTCATAGCAGCCCCTACTCATCCAACATCAGACAGTCTAATCTTTCCCAACTTAATGACAGTGGGACATTTAGAAGGCAGCATGGAAGGAGGAAAAGGATTATCTCCCCATCAATCTTAGACAAACCAAAGACCTCTCTCCCCCGACCCCAGTCAAACTACACTGGAGTCTCACCTGAGGACAAGGACAGAAAATGCCACCAGGGAGTAGGCAAGCAGCATCGCAGTCGACACGAGGTCCACAAGATCACTGAGCTCAAAGAGTAAAGTCATGAGCCCTGCAACGAGGGAACAAACAAGAGAGTGAGAAGCCAGAGGAAATATACAAGTCTAGAAAACTGATCAAGGACAGAGTGGATTTGCTGTTGCTGGTTTTAACCTGTAAGACTTCCAGCGAATATGATGGCCAGGATGGGGGTGCCTGTGCGGGTATAGGTCCAAGCAAGTCCCCGGAAAAGGAGCCTATCCTCAGCCATTGCATAGACCAATCGGGGCATGGGGAACATGGTACCCAGGAGGCTGGAAAAGAAAATGGAAACACATATGAGGACGTGCAGAAGCAGGGCAGACAGCGGCTTCTGTTCCCTAGTCTACAAGGGGCAAGATGTTCTTCCCTCTTGTCTCTCAATCCCAAGGGCTGGGATACTCGAGCAGCTGACAGTGGATGGGGAGAAAACCAAGACACTGACCTGGACGTAAGAGCACAGAGGGCGCCAACAGCCACCACATATCTGGCAGGGCCCCACCCAACGTAGAGAAAAGCCTGCGGCAAGGGGCTCTCAAGCTGAATCTGGTAGTAGGGCACCATGAGAGTGAGTGCCGCCGAGACACCAAAACATGCCAAAAAGCAGATGGAGAGTGAAATCACGATGCCCAAGGGGATGGCACGATGAGGATTTGGGACTTCACCCCCTGCAAGATGGGTGCAGTATTGAGTCAAGAAAGACACTGGAATGAAAGCACAAAATCCCCTCCTTCTTGCACCTCCAAAAGCAGTCTAACCTTCTCCCAATCCCTATGCCCAAGGACAGCCCTACCTGCCCAGACCCTCAATAGGACACACAGTGACCACGTTACCTGTAGTGGCAACGACATCAAAGCCAACGAAGGCGTAGAAACACGTCGCTGCTCCATGAAGAATCCCTTCAAAGCCAAAGGGCACAAACCCTCCAGAACCCAGAGGGCCCAAGCTATGGTGAGAGAAGGAACAAGAAAGATGGTGGGTGAGGTGAGGTCAGTTACCTCTTCCGGGCTCCTCCCTTAATACCACAAGTGCTGGGCTCCAGGACTCCGATCCCCTGGATCCATCAGCCCAGACCTCTTTAGTCTCCACCATATTCCCAGCTCTGCACCATCCACACCCAAGCTGGCCAAGAGGACCCTCCTAACCGGGAGATGTCACCGTATCCAGATGTGTTCAATGTGGTCAATGAGTAGTCCTGATTCGTGAGCTTCCAGTTGTGCAAGTCTCCCTTAATGAAGCCAGAGAGGATGATGAAGCTGAGGACCAAAATGTTCAAGCTTGTGAACACTTTGTTAACTAGGGCTGACTCATGAACTCCCAGAACCAGTAGTCCTGTGGGAAAGATAGAATATGAGACATTCAAAATAACCAAATCCATAGACACAGAAAGGAAGTTAGTGGTCACCGGGGCTGGGTTTGGGCATCAGCAGCAGGTGGATGGTGGCTGTTCAGAGGGTACAGGGTTTCCTTTTTTTTTTTTTTAATTTATTTATTTTCAGTTCAGTTCAGTTGCTCAGTCGTGTCCAGCTCTTTGTGACCCCATGAATTGCAGCACACCAGGCCTCCCTGTCCTTCACCAACTCCTGGAGACTACTTAAACTCATGTCCATTGAGTGGTGATGCCATCCAGCCATCACATCCTCTGTCGTCCTCTTCTCCTCCTGCCCCCAATCCCTCCCAGCATCAGAGTCTTTTCCAGTGAGTCAGCTCTTCACATGAGGTGGCCAAAGTACTGGAGTTTCAGCTTTAGCATCATTCCTTCCAAAGAACAGCCAGGACTGATCTCCTTCAGAATGGACTGGTTGGATCTCCTTGCAGTCCAAGGGACTCTCAAGAGTCTTCTCCAACACCACAGTTCAAAAGCATCAATTCTTCGGCGCTCAGCTTTCTTCACAGTCCAACTCTCACATCCATACATGACCGCTGGAAAAACCATAGCCTTGACTAGACGGACCTTTGTTGGCAAAGTAATGTCTCTGCCTTGGAATATGCTACCTAGGTTGGTCATAACTTTCCTTCCAAGCAGTAAGTGTCTTTTAATTTCATGGCTGCAATCACCACCATTTTTTTTTAATTTATTTATTTTAGTTGGAGGCTAATTACTTTACAATATTGTAGTGGTTTTTGCCATACACTGACATGAATCAGCCATGGGTGTACATGTGTTTCCCATCCTGAACCCCACTGCCACCTCTCTCCCACCTACCTCCCCATCCCACCCCCCAGGGTCATTCCAGTGCACCAGCCCTGAGCACCCTGTCTCATGCATCAAACCTGGACTGGCGATCTGTTTCACATATGGTACTGTGTACGTTTCAATGTTATTCCCTCAAATCATCCCACCCTCATCCTCTCCCACAGAGTCCTAAAGACTGTTCTATACATCTGTGTCTCTTTTGCTGTCTTGCATAGAGGGTCATTGTTACCATCTTTCTAAATTCCATATATATGTGTTAGTATACTGTATTGGTGCTTTTCTTTCTGGCTTACTTCACTCTGTATAATCAGCTCCAGTTTCATCCACTTCATTAGAACTGACTCAAATGTATCCTTTTTAATGGCTGAGTAATATTCCATTGTGTATATGTACCACAGCTTTTTTATCCGCTTGTCTACCGATGGACATCTAGGTTGCTTCCATGTCCTGGCTATTATAAACAGTGCTGCAATGAACATTGGGGTACATGTGTCTCTTTCAATTCTGGTTTCCTTGGTGTGTATGCCCAGCAGTGGGATAGCTGGGTCATATGGCAGTTCTATTTCCAGTTTTTTAAGGAATCTCCACACCGTTCTCCATAGCGGCTGTACTAGTTTGCATTCCTACCAACAGTGTAAGAGGGTTCCCTTTTCTCCACACCCTCTCCAGCATTTATTGCTTGTAGACTTTTCGATAGCAGCCATTCTGACTGGAGTGAAATGGTACCTCATTGTGGTTTTGACTTGCATTTCTCTGATAATGAGTGATGTTGAGCATCTTTTCATGTATTTGTTAGCCCTGTATGTCTTCTTTGGAGAACCGTCTGTTTAGTTGTTTGGCCCATTTTTTGATTGGGTCGTTTATTTTTCTGGAACTGAGGTACAGGAGTTGCTTGTATATTTTTGAGATTAGTTCTTGTCAGTTGCTCTGTTTGCTATTATTTTCTCCCATTCTGAAGGCTGTCTTTTCACTTTGCTTATCGTTTCCTTTGTTGTGCAGAAGCTTTTAAGTTTAATTAGGTCCCATTTGTTTATTTTTGTTTTTATTTCCAATACTCTGGGAGGTGGGTCATAGAGGATCCTGCTGTGATTTATGTCGGAGAGTGTTTTGCCTATGTTTTCGTCTAGGAGTTTTGTAGTCTGCTCTTATGTTTAAATCTTTAGGGATTTCCTTTTGTTGTGATGAAAATGTTTGGAACTAGGTGGAGGTGATGGTTACACAGCATGGTGAATGTAATAAAAGTCCCACAGAATTGCACACTTGCAAATGGCTAATTTCTTATTGCGGCAGTCATCGCACAGTAGACAGGCCTATCAAATCATCACTTTCCTCGTCTTAAAATTATATAATCTTGTCTAGCAATCATATCTCAGTAAACTGGGGGAGTACAGTAAAATGGTTACTGTTATTTTGTGTGAATTTCCTCTGAATTAAACAAACATCTTCAGTCTCAGTACAAGGAAGAAACTTGTAAGCCTAAGTAATGATTATCAGATGGGGGTGACTTTGACTCTGAAGAAGCTTCTGGTAATACCTTGAGGCATTCTGATTGTCATACTTTGGGGTGAAGGCATCGATTTTTCTAGTGAGTAAAGATAAGCGGTGGCTTCCCTGGTGGCTCAGTGGTAGAGAATCCACCTGCCGATGCAGCAGATGCAGGCTCGATCCTGGGTCGGGAAGATCCCCTGGAGGAGGAAATGCAACCCCCTCCAGTATTCTTGTCTGGAACATCCTGTGGACAGAGGGACCTGGCGGGCTACACTGCACGGGGCGGCAAAGAGTCAGATAATGACTTGCCGACTAAACAACAAGTTCAGGGTGCCACTCAGTCTCTGACAACCACTGGAAGCAAAGCCTGCGATGAACAGGATAGCCCCCGACACCAAAGAACGGTTCAACCCAGAATGTCGAGACTGCCAAGGGTTGAAAACAATGGTCTGTGTCTTGCCTTCCTGTCTCTCTTATCTCAGACTTTATTCCAGTCCTAATCCTCCCACCATTCCGGAACCCCAAGCCTTTGTACCCCAGCTCCCCTTCCACACCCCACTTTAGCTGACCTCTGCCTCACCTGTGAGCAGCAGCACCAGGACAAAGGCCAAAAAGTCTGCGTAGGTGGCCAGGAAGTAGGGCACGTGCAGCGAGAAAGTCTCCTGGAACACCTGAGAGATGCGGTTCCCAATCAGGCTGTCAAAGGCGTAGCTCCAGGCTCTGGCCTCACAGGCGGTCGCTGCAGCGGCAAAAGACGAAGACCCACTGACAAATACAAACTGCACCCCGACCGTGCACCATGCAATGCATTTGGGGGAAAAAACAGAGAAAATCCGTAACCTCAGAATGTTTCCTTTTGTGCAGTGGAGAGAGCAGGCCCAGATGGTTCACGGAACGGGCGAACTATTTAATGTGCTGTTGCTGCTATCACTCAGGCGTGTCCAGCTCTCTGTGACCCCATGGACTGTGGCCTGGCAGGTTCCTCTGTCCGAGGGACTCCCCAGGCAAGAATACTGGAGTGGGTTGCCATTTCCTTCTCCAATTTAATATTTTAGGAGGAGGTGAAAGGAAACAGCTGAGCAGAGACTTCACTACGGTGAGGGGAGGAGCCCGTGGGACGTGCCTTCCTCTCACCCACCCCCAACAGGTCCCTTTCCTTCTCGGATCTAGCTCCCATTATTTCAGGAAAGCAGTGTAGATCTAAGCAGAATAAGGTTTCAAGCTATGAAGTTCCTCCACAATTACCACTTCACCCCACGAGGCGGAAAATAAAGATCTCATGAGTCAGCAACACTCCAATGCCCCTCTGAATTTTCTGACCTTAAACCCCGCCTTCCCCCACCCCATCATCTCACCCATGACAAAGGACAGGATGAGGTTCCAGCCAATGATGAAGGCGCACAGCTGACCCATGGTGACGTAGCTGTAGAGATAGGCAGAACCGGGGCGTGGTACCCAGGCTGCCAACTCTGCATAGCAGAGCCCAGACAAAAGAGTAGACAGGCCGGCCGCAAAGAAGCAGATGACAGTTGCTGGTCCAGCCTCGTACACAGCCACTTCTCCAACCAAGACGTACACACCAGCTCCCAGGGTGCTGCCCACACCCAAGGCCACCAGGTCCAGAGTGTTCAGATGACCAGGCTTGGGCCTCTCAAACCCCTCCCTGGGCTCCAGCAGCCGCCTGCGGACCAGCTTTTGACCAAATTGGTGAACATCCTGACACAACATCTTAGATAAAGTTGAGGAGGGTCAGATCTGCTGAGAAAACGACACAGCAAGCCGTCAAGAAAGTCCAGGTGCCCTTGGCCCTGGGAGTCCAGTTCTAGGGAGCAGAGGAGTGATGGGGAGCAGGTGAAAAAAGGACAGATCAACAAGTTCCCTGTCTCTGAGATTTGGTTTCTTAAACATCCATTTAGTTCAGTTCAGTCACTAACTTTTGTCCAACTCTTTGCAACTCCATGGACTGCATGGATGCCAGGCTTCCTTGTCCTTCACTATCTCCTGGAGTTTGCTCACACTCATGTCCATTGAGTCAGTGATGCCATCCAACCATTTCATCTTCTGTCGTCCCCTTTTGCTCCTGCCCTCAATCTTTCCAGCATCAGGGTATTTTCAAATGAGTTGGCTCTTCGCATCAGGTACCCAAAGGGTTGGAGCTTCAGCATCTTTAAATATATTTCAAATAATATATTATTATCATATACTGGAAACATTGCTTAAAGGGAAGTGGCGGGGGGCAGAATTTCCACTCTAAAATGTGCCGCTTTGGCTTGTAGATTGTTTTGAACTGAAGGAAATTAAGATGCTGCCTCCTAAAGAGAAGCCTTTTGCCTCTCCCTTCATGGCTCAAAGCAGTTTAGATATGGGACCTATGTCAGAAAAAAGAGCTGTTATGACATAATTTCTTGTCTTTGAAAGACTTGTCAGCATGGAATGACAAAGATTTGTTTACCAATCATTTGCAGTTCCCATTTTCTGAAACCGAGTGGGGCTGATCTCAAAGAGAGAGAGAGAGAGAGAGCCATGAGTGGTGGCTGGAAGCAAAGTCTTAGTTCTCTGCTCAGGAATTGGACCTGGGGGTGCTGGATGAAACCCAGGAATCCTAGCCACTCATCCACCAGCAGCTAGAGGCTAGAAACAACGTTTCCCTGGCTCTTGCCTGCATTGGAAAATGCATTTTTCAAGGAGGCAAAAAGGTTAAAAAAAAAAAAAAAGGTGTATCCTTAGAGACACAGCAAAACAAACAGGAAAGCACAGACAGAAGCTGTTTTGTTAAGACAGAGATACACATCTGGAGAGAAAGGGTGTGGATCTTCTCCCTAAAGGGGTGGAGCCCCTTAAAGAGGCAGTTAAATCAAAGCCTCCCTGGTGGCTCAGTGGTAAATATCCACCTGCCAATACCAGAGACATGGGTTCCATCCCTGGTCCTGGAAGATCCCACATGCCGTGTGGCAGGTAAGTCCATGTGTCATGAAAATTGAACCTGTGCACTCGGACCCAGGAACCGCAGCCAGGGAGCCAGGGAGCCCTAGAGCCTGTGGTGCACAACACGTGAAGTCACCGCAGTGAGAAGCCAGAGTGCGGCAACTGGAGACTCGCCCCTGCTCTCTGCAACTAGAGAAGGGCCTGCCGAGCAGTGACGACCCATCAGAGCCAAACTAAATGGGTAAATAAGACAAATTTTAAAAAAGAGACAGCTGAATCATTCATACAGGGCATTGCTTCCAGTTTTGCTTACCGTCCTGACCTGCTCTAGGACCCGCCCCAACATGTGTGTGTAACTTTTTTTCCAAGACAGATCCCAGCCCAGCAGCCTCTGGCACCTATTATGGGATGGTGCCCCCCTCTTTTTTGACCTCCAAGGAGCCTTTCCACATATGCACAGTGTCTCCCTTGACACAACTTTCCTATTGTATTCCAAAATATTTCCTTTATTGCTTTGAATAGTTTTAAGGACCTTTTAAGTAGAATCCTCAGCTCTTAAAACTTTAACCTATATTGAAAAATGAGAAGAAAGCAATTGTGAACCACTGGTCACATTAGCAAATTTTGACTGGGAAACTTAAGAGCATATTTCATAGGTTGCATTTTCCCAAATTGCAGTTTCTTTCCCCAACATAATACAAAGCATGTCCAATAAACCCAAGATTTTTAGTTTTGCTCTCCCAAGAAGACAAAAGTCGGTAAATGTAGATTTGTTCAGTGATCCATGTTCCAGTATTTTATCTTAAAAATACTTTAGACATTTAATGAGTTATTATTTGACTTGATTTAGTAAAACTCTGTAGTTCCAAGTTACCAAAACGCTGGAAATCCTAAAACATAATTATATCCAAAGTGTTCACTCAAACGCTTTTATCCTATACCAGGTTAGATTTTGCTGACAAATGTTGTAACATACATGGCATAAATTTAATGACATTCAGTCCACCCAGGCACAATAGAAGTGTTATATTTAATATTAATGACTCTAAAGACATATTAAGACATTGATATGACTCTAAAGTCCATAATGAGGCTTCAACTTTCATATCCCATAGTTAACACTGAATATTTCCCAGATCACGTGAACCTGAAATTCATTTAATTTAATGTCTCTTATTTTTAGAATTGTTTGATTTGTAAGTGCTTACTTTTCTTTAAGCCAATTTAATAGAGCTCCTTTACAAATTAATCTCAAAAATCCAAAACAAAGACAAATACTGAGACATACATACATCCAGATAAGGATCTTACAGCTTTATTTTCTACACTTAGTCGTGAATTGGGTATTACAAAACTCACTGGTTTATAACCAACAGTTTTAACAACTGTAAGTTTAAAAGACTTCCTTTTCATTTTTCCCCTCAGTCTCAGGAATTAGAGATTATTAGACTAGATAAGGGAAATGTACCTGAGAGTGCTGGTCTTAAGGCACAGGGAAAGCCATGTTCTAGCAGGACTTCTCTGTGTCAGAATTCTGGGGGAAAAAAAAAAAAAAAAAATATATATATATATATATATATATATATAAAGCTAGCTTTCTCTAATTGCACATGCAAAAAGACCAGTTTTTTGTTTGTTTATTTTTGTTTGGGGAGGTTGTTTTTGTTGTTTGGGTTTATTTTTCCTACCCAATTTCAAAAAGTTTTATCTTAGCCAGTCCAGAGAATTTTGTGGCCACACCATGTCATAATAAAATGTCATCTTTCTTTTCTTTAGTCAAAGTTTTATAGCTAAAATTTAGACCAAATAGTGCTCAGTTTGGCCCAGAGAAGAATGGCAGACTGGCTGAGAAAATGCTGTCCCACAGGGATCGTCCCTCTGGGGAGATGGCGTCTTAGTTTGATTAGATGAGGAGGAATGAGATGGTAGAGGAGCAGGTGGGTGTGGAGTTCGTCTCTCTCCAGAGAAACATCAGGAAGACACCTTCAGACACAGGCGATCTTGCAGAAGGGCAGACGAGAGCAGGCAGGAGCCCCTGGCCACCGGAGAAGACTATATAGAACCGCACAAAACTCAGTAGGGTGAAGGAAGTGGGGGAAAAGAGGAGAGTCAGTAGGACTGGACCTGGCCTGGGAGGGTGGGGGACTGAAGCAGGGGTCCGGTCCCAGCGTGGGTGCCCTTGGAGGCTGAGGAAGCTCTCCAGGGGACAGAGGAGAAGCACTTGAGGCTGAGAGCGAAGCAGCTGGTCTGTGAGCGTCTGAATGGAATGAGAACCATGGAGACAGTCCTTGCCGCAGCCGTAAGTTCCCCAGAGAGGGATGCAGGGACGCAAGTCCCCTGGGAGGCACCGGGCTCGGGGCTGGAGCGCAGGGATCCTGGAGCGATCCCAGGGCGAGGTCAGCTGGTGACTGCGGGGAGACGCCCGAGGGGCCGTGAGGGAGGAGGGGGCAGTGGGAAATGCCTGAGCAGGTACCCGGGCAGCCGTGGAGGCAGGGCGATCCTGCTGAGCCACTCACAGGCGGTGGGGCCATCTGTGGCCCCTCTGTCCCCACACGTCAGCCCTGGAGAGTGGAAGGCCCCAGAGAGAGGCTGGCCCTTTAAGTGCCTTCACGGGGGAGGGAGCCGGGGGCAGTGGAGAAGGACCGGCCCCAGAGGCGCTCTGACCGCGTAGGCGAGAACGGCACCTTGGGAGGGCCAGAGCGCCCTCGGCTGAGACAGCTGGGGCCCCTGCACATCCGGCGCCCCCAGAGTTCCCACGATCCGAGCAACTATGCCACCTCCACGCTGGATCGCCGCTGGGGCAGAGCTGCCAGAGGCTAGAGAAAGGCTTAATTGCATAGTCTCTCCTGTGACAACAATCCCTTTGTACCCAGCATGGCCAGGGTCCCCGTGATCCAAGCAGCTGTGCCACCTCCACCCTGGATCGCCGCTGGGCAGAGCTGCCAGAGGCTAGAAAAGCCCCCTTCCTGCGGCCCTAGCTGCCAGCTCTCATGAGCACCTGGTGCCTCGGGCCCCGACACCCCAGCAGCTGCACCCGCCTCACCCCCTCCTCCCTGGGGAGACCCACGCCCTCCAGGGCAGCCTCAGCAGCAAAGCCCTGTGGACGACTCACAGGCAGAGGTGGAGACAAAGCCACGGCTGAAACCCAGGGGCGGTGCAGCCAAGGAGGAGAACTCAGAACCTTCCCACCTGCTGCACAAGTTGCAGACTGAATCCTCTCAATCAAGGAGGCAGACTGTGTCTCTGGAATATATGAAAGGACTCCAAGCGCTCCGCAGAGGAAACCACGCCAGCGCTGGCCGCTGTGGACCTTGGAGGCAAGAACAGGCAGGAGTAGGACCAGATTAGACTCTGAGCGGCCCACACAGCAGGGCCAGAGACCAGCGCAGTGTTGGAGGGCATCCCGGGGAGGCGAGGGGCATGGAGACTCCCAGCGAGGGAAAGGACGCTGACAGCTGAGATCCAAGGAAAACACTTATTATTCTCATACTTTGACTTGTTCTCTAGTTGCTTCTGGATTGCCCCCCCGCCCCACCTTCTGTTGCTGTAGTAGTTGATTTTATTAGTACTATTAAATCTACTTAAGCTTTTGTGAATTTTTTACCCCCAGGGAGATTTTTTTTATCACACTTTTTATTTCCTGTTTATACTTCTGCCTGTATACTGGCCTTCTGTGGTTCTATGGGGTTTTCCTTTTAAATGACTAAAGTTTCAAATTTTATTATTATTATTTTTCTGCACTTATTCTTGGGCTTTTCTTACTGCTATTCTCCTGTTGTAGTTATTCCTTAATATACATACATCTTTATCGACCGCTACTTAACTTTGCTTCTTCTTTCTTCCTCTTTGTTTTTCTCACCATATTTGTTTAGTTTCCATTGCTTTATTCCCCAGTTGGCACCTTGATTTGATTTTCCAGTCTGTGCTTTAGTTAATTTTGTTTGTGACTGGTGGCTATCAGTGTTGGTTCCTTTGCTTGCCGGGTCCATCTCTTGTACTTTATTTAGTTTTGACTGCTTGGGTTTTGTTTATGGGTGTATGTGACTGTGTGTGTGTGTTCCATTGTTTTCATGTTGCTATCAGAACAATCTGAAGGAGCAAGGGAACTTGCAGGAGTGGGGAAGCTTGATTTCCCCCTGAGATTTGGAGGAAATTGAAGGGGATCCTTTAGAATGTAGGGGGCTTCACCTCCATCCATGTTCCCATACTTTGGCAATGTAGATCTAATTGTAGGAGAGTATCATAAGCAAGACACAAAATTTTTTCACGCCCCAACTTAAATAAAGGCCAGGAAACGCTACAGCAAAACCTAGTTTTCCTTTCTCGGCCTCTCTGGCTTGGAAAGGGGATTCTCCACGTTGAGCGACGTGCAACCAAGAACTGCGCTCTTAGAAATAAAGTCCTGAGTCCCAGACCATTCCTTGTAGTAGTAGGAGTGTGAGTGTTAGTCGCCCAGTCGTGTCTGACTCTCTGCAACCCTATGGACTGTAGCCCACCAGGCTGCTCTCTCCATGGGGATACTCCAGGCAAGAATACTGGACTGGTTGCCCTTCCCTTCTCCAGGGGATCTTCCCGATCCAGGGGTCGAACTCGGGTCTTTGTATCACAGGGAAATTCTTTGCTGTTTGAGCTACCAGGGAAGCCAGGAACATTCCTAGGGGGCACCTGATGGCGGCTCAGAGTGTTTTCTGAATTTCCCTCGAATCCTGTACTTGGTGGGATTTTCACTGTCCTCTGCTCTACCTTTGATCCCTGACCAGACATCGCTGGTGGACCAGTCTCTCCCACGAGGGATTGCCAAGACTTTCCTTGAGAGGCATCTTTTGCAGCAGTGAGGTCTGCTAGAACGTGGCCTGCCCAGCAGGCTGTCCCTTCCCCGGAGTGAGGGGGGACTTGCTGGAGGACCTGAGGGCCTGGAGGCAGGAGGATTCCCAGAGGGGATTGGTGGGCACCAGGCATTCTGGGAGATTAAACAGCAGGAGCACCCCAAGTCCATCACCCTGTTTGTTTGGCATCTGGGGTAAAACTGAAGGGGACATAAAGTTTAGGTGAGAAAGAAATCTTGCTTATCCAGTAAAGTAGGAAAGGAAATCACAGGGAAAAAAAAAATTAGTTTTTGTGCTGGCTGCTCAGGGAGAAATACATTAGAAGACAGTGGGGCCTGGGGGATAAAGTGTGGGTGTAGCAGGGAGAGATTTGTTGGTGGTGGTGGGGGGTGAGCTGCGGCTCCCAGCGCCTTGCTTGTGACATTGATGAAGGCGGCGGACGTGCTGGGGCTGTAGTTTAGCCGAGCAAGAGAGAGGGAGAGAGGAGAGAGAAAAAGCAGAACTTGGGCTCCTTCTCCGAGCGGATCTAGACTGAAACCTGTGGGTCTTGGAAAGAGAACAAAGCAGAGAGTGAGAGCAGGTTCTCATGGAGAGAGAGAGACACGGAAGTCTCCAGCCAACAGTTTGGGATGACCTGTGGTTTACCTTGAAATCCCGGGTTTCAAAACCAACGATCTCGGAGGGTGTCAGTCGTGAGTGGTGGTTTGAAGCCAGAGTCTCATTCTCTGCCCAACAAGTGGACCCGGAGGGGCCTGGCTGAAAACCAGGAATCCTAGACGCTCATCCTCCAGGGGCTAGAGGCTCAAAATAAGGTTCCCCCAGCCTTTGCCCTCATTGAAAAATGCATATCTCAAGGAGGCTGTAAAAACAAGAACAGGTAGGATGTGTATTATAAGACTCAGCCCAACACGCAGGCGAGCACACAGTATGTTCAGTTAAGACAGAAGCAAGGCAGTTACACACCCAGAAGAAGAGGGGGTGGGACCCCCGCCCCATGAGGAGGAGCTCCATGGACACGCGGGTAAACCATTTACACGGGGCACTCCTTCTGAGTCTGTGGCCTTTGGCCAGTTTTCTGGTTTCTGTTTCCACACTGGACTGCCCTTGTGTTACCGAAGACTCAGACTCTGTACACCGATGCCGAATCAAACCCCAAGGCAATTGTGGGGGGGGAGCAGAAGAGGAGAGCTTTCTTATTTACCAGGCAAAGGGAGACACACCAGGCTTCTGCCTCGAAAGAGTGAGGTGTTCAACCCCCGGGAATTTAATCAGGGCTTTTACAACTGTGGGTCCAAGGTGGGGTCCCTGACAAGATTGCGGGGTGAGCAGGGCTTGCACTCCCTTAATCTCATCTCGGGGGACCCGGGGTCTTTGGTGGTCGGCTCTCCCAGTCTTGATGGCCTTCTCTGGTCCCTTTAATCTCAGGTGGTTCTGGGGCTGCTCCTCCCTCGATCGGCAACTGCGCGAATCTGCCCTTTGGAACGCATGGAAGGTCATCACGGCCGGAGTCTTGCCTACAAGAAACGGGGGACAGAAGGGCCTCTGTGCCTGGGAGCCCCACGGGGCAGCCTCCTCCTGGGGAAGGAGAGGGTGGGGGGAACTGAGAGTCACACTGACATACTTACACCTCCGAGTGTAAAGCATAGAGCTAACGGGAAATTGCTGTATAACGCAGGGGGCTCAGCCCCGTGCTCTGTGGTGACCTAAAGGAGGGGTTGTAGGAGGGGAGGGAAACTCAAGGGGCAGGGATATATGTCTGATTATGGCTAAGTTGACCTTTTGTGTGGCAGAAATCTGCACAACATTGTAAAGCAACTATCCTCCAATTTAAAAATAAATTAACCAGAAAGAGTTCTATGGGACTCTCACACACAACAAATCAAATTTGTTAATTTGTCTCAGTTCAGTTCAGTTCAGTCGCTCAGTCATGTCCGACTCTTCTCGACCCCATGAATCGCAGCACGCCAGGCCTCCCTGTCTATCACCAACTCCCAGAGTTCACTCAGACTCATATCCATTGAGTCACTGATGCCATCCAGCCATCCCATCCTTTGTCACCCCCTTTGCCTCCTGCCCCAGTCCCTCCCAGCATCAGAGTCCTTTCCAATGAGTCAACTCTTCACATGAGGTGGCCAAAGTACTCGAATTTCAGCTTTAGCATCATTCCTTCCAAAGAAACCCCAGGGCTGATCTCTTTCAGAATGGACTGGTTGGATCTCCTTGCAGTCCAAGGGACTCTCAAGAGTCTTCTCCAACACCACAGTTCAAAAGCATCAATTCTTCGGTGCTCAGCCTTCTTCACAGTCCAACTCTCACATCCATACATAACCACAGGAAAAACCATATCCTTGACTAGACGGACCATGTCAAATTAATTATTAGATCAGCGAAAAGAACCTAGAAAGCAAAGTTTTCTGCTTCTTCAGAAGCAAAAGATTCCAGCACAATCCCGGAAACATGCAGTAGTTGCTTAATTGGTAAAAGCTGAGTGGATAAAAATGATGATTTTTTAATTGAAATCAACTTGCTTTGCTGGTTCACATCCAAGCTCCTGCACTTCTCAGCTGGTCTGATTTTGCTAAAGTGCCTACCAGCTCTGTCTTGCTGTCCTGTGTCATTCAGGGGAGGTTATTATCGTCATTGTTCCTGCCTTCTTGGATAGGGACGAAGTGTCTTTTAAGGGGCTTGCTGAGCAGAGAACTCAGACTCCACACATTTCTTCACCAAGGATCCTGAAACCTGGCAGCTTTCTGTTGCATTGTTTGCAGACTGACATGAAACTGGAACTCTGGGGCAGAATGAAATGGAATTTGTAGGGAGGGACAGACTCTAGCCCAGCTCAGTCAAATCAGCAAACCAGAGTGGCCTCTTATTTTCTTTTCTCTTTAAAAATCCTTTTTATTTTGTATTGGGGTATAGCCAATTAAGAATATTGTGACAGTTTCAGGTGAAAAGCGAAGGGACTCAGCCCTACATATTCATGTATCCGTTCTCTCCCAGTGTCTCCCACAAACACACCAGAGCAGCCTGTCTCTGATTCACTTCACTCTGTGTGACAGGACCTAGTGGATATTAATGCAAGTACATGGAATCCTAAAAAAACCAAAACGGTATTGATGAATCTATTCACAGGTTAGAATGGAGGAGCAAATGTAGAAAACGGACTTGTGGACACAGGGCGGGGCGGGGTGGGGAATGCTCCAAAGTTAAAAATAATTTGCAATAATCCAGCAATTCCACTTCAGCAAGTACACCTAAAAGAAATGAAAGTAGATTCTCAAAGAGATATCTATACACCCAGGGTCACAGCAGCATTGTTCATAGGAGCTGAAAGTTGAAAATTAAAGTCACTCAGTCGTATCCGACTGTTTGTGACCCCATTGACTGTAGCCTGCCAGACTCCTCTATCCACAGGATTCTTCTGGCAAGTTGGAAAGTTGAAAGTTAGAAGCAACACAAATATTCATCCAGGAAGGAAAGGATAAACACAAGGCGGTCTATGCCCACAGTGGAATATTACTCCCTTAAAAAGGCAGGAACTTCTGGCGCATGCTACATTGTGGAGGTACTTTGAGGACATCATGCTGAGTGACCTAAGCCAGTCAAAAAATGCAAATATCGCATGATTCCACTTCTATGAAGTACTGAAAGAGTCAAAGCCGTGGAGACAAGTGTAGAATGGTGGTTGGCCAGGGCCTGAGGTAAAGGGGGAGCTGGGGAGTCATCATTCAGTGGGGACACAGGTGAAAGTGTTCCAGGGACTGGGTGCACAGCCACGTAAATATCCTTAACATTTTTGGACTGTACACTTAAAACGGTTAAGTTGGTTAATATTATGTGTATTTTACCACCATTTTAAAAAAATTGCTGCCCATGATAATAGAACAAGCTTCACACAGTTACTGGGTGTAGCAAACCCAAAGGGGACTGGATATAAGTCAGCAAGAATTTGGTCCTCCACACATACCTAAATCTGTGGGTGTTCAAGTCCCTTACAGTTACCCCAATATCTGCAGAAGAGGACGAACCCATAGATTCCAAGGGCCAGAAGAATACAGGAGCCTGAAATCAGTGTCCACATCATAACCCCTACGTAAGGGTAATTAATCGCCAGTATTATTTGAACATGAGTAAAACTGTCTTAGAGTCTCACAGCACTGATCTAATCTCCCCCACCTTTCCTTGCACACACACACACACACACACACAGACACAGTGCAGACACTTTCATCTAGAAAATTCCACACTCAGGCTGGAGCCGGGCTGACCCCTTGCACTCTGGGATTGCAGGGGTCTCTTTGGGAGGACGTGAACTCAGCGCCCAGTCTCCCACAGAAGAGGCTGACCAGAGACTTACAGGATCCTTGGAGCAGAGCCTGGAGACCTGGGTCAGTCAGGGAGGCTGAGGGTAAGCTGTGCGGGGCTGGAGCTGAGACAGCTCCAAGAACAGAAGCGGGGAGTCCTGAGCGCAGCAGACGGTCCTCACCCCTGGGTTGTTGGGGTGAGATTGGAGTCGAGGGGAACACCTACAGTGTAGCTATCAGCCCCGACTCTTCTGTGGTTACCATCAGTGGGTAGTTCTGAGATGGTCTTCAATGTGGTAAAACATGCGTAGCGTAAAATTTACCATTTTAACCATTTTAAGTGTCCAGTTCAAAACTGTTAAGGACAAAAAATTAAAAAGTGTTAAGGACATTCATAGTTTGTATAACCAATCTCTTGAACTTTTTTTCATCTTGCAAAACTGAAACTACGCATTAAACAAAAATTCCTTCCTCCTCCGCTGCAGTTCCTGGCAATCACCATTCTACTCTATCAATCTAACCCCTCTAGGTACTTCACTTAAGTGGAAACCTCCGGTCTTGGTCATTTCCTATGGAAATGCCTTCTCTTAGTAATAGCCACAAGGCCCATCCATATTGTAGCTTATTGGAAACATAGTATCTTCATTTGTGATGGCACATTGGCTTGATTTTTTATGTATTTTTTTTTTCAGTCTTTCATCGGTGCTCTCACATTTGAAGGAGCAGACTCGTCCTTCAGTCTGTGGTGGTTCCCTGGACCTGGAGTATTCTGTTTGATGGTGGTGTTAATTCCTGGAGTTTCCTGTCTTTCTCTCCCTACACCTGCTCCACTTTCCTTGCTCCCTCTTGTGGAAGAATTCTTAAGCATTTCTGTCTGGTCTG
The DNA here is from genome assembly GCA_006410935.1 of Redunca redunca. Taxonomy (NCBI): domain Eukaryota; kingdom Metazoa; phylum Chordata; class Mammalia; order Artiodactyla; family Bovidae; genus Redunca; species Redunca redunca. The sequence continues at coordinate 241,541 of SJYQ01001480.1, forward strand.
AGATCCTAAAAGAAATCAGTCCTGAATATTCCTTGGAAAAACTGATAGTAAAGCTAAAGATGCAATATTTGGCTGCCTGATGAGAAGACTGACTCATTGCATGGTGATTGCAGCCATGAAAGTAAAAGACGCTTGCTCCTTGGGAGGAAAGTTATGACCAAGCTAGACAGCATATTAAAAAGCAGAGACATTACTTTGCTGACAAAAGTCCTTCTAGTCAGAGCTATGGTTTTTCCAATAGTCATGTATGGATGTGAGAGTTGGACTATAAAGAAAGCCGAGTGAGGAAGAATTGATGCTTTTGAACTGTGGTGTTGGAGAAGACTCTTGACAGTCCCTTGGACTGCAAGAAGATCCAACCAGTCCATCCTAAAGGAAATCAGTCCTGAATATTCATTGGAAGGACTGATGCTGAAGCTGAAAGTCCAATACTTTAGCACCTGATGCAAAGAGCTCACTCATTGGAAAAGACCCTGGTGCTGGGAAGATTGAAGGCAGGAGGAGAAGGGGATGACAGATGGTTTGATGGCATCACAGACTCGATTGACATGAGTCTGAGGAAGCTCCGGGAGTTGGTGATGGACAGGGAAGCGTGGCGCGCTGCAGTCCATGGGGTTGCAGAGTCAGACACGACTGAGTGACTGGACTGAACTGAACTGAACTGCTCTTACAACTCACCAGGCTGCCTCGTGTCTTTGGATGTCCAGAAGGTGGCGCTAGACCTCAAGTCTGCGGGCACCTGGCCCATAGCAGGGGCTGGATTTCTGAGCCAGCTCCTTCCCTACCAGAGCTCCCATGGGCGCGGCAGGGGAGCGTCACACAAGGAGACCCCGGTGGTGGGGGGGGGGGCGCGGTGGGTCTTGCACCTGGGGCATTGAGGGTGCCCGGGGACCCAGGGGGGAGGTTCCGGGGTGTGCTGACCCAGAGGCTTGTCAGGGAACTGTCTGTGGGGAGCGGACACTTTCTTGCCCTTCACAGTGTTTATCAGCCTCTTTACCAAAACCCTTCCTCTCCCTCGTCATGGGGACCCCCCTCAGGTCTCCGGTGCTGCTGTAGAGAAACAGGTGTCCCCAGGGATGTCTGCAGAACTAGGCCAGCTTTTTCTGTGGTGGGACATCAACCCCATGGTATGTTTCCTTGTGAGGGGGAGGGGAAAGCTTCTGCTATGTAAGCCTTGATCAGACTCCTTTTTTTTTTTTTTTTAAACTCCAGAATCCTTGCCCCCTCAGTGAAGGCTGCATGCCTATCAGTCTCTTCAGTCCTGTCCGACTCTGCAACCCCATGGACCCTAGCCCACCAGGCTCCTCTGTCCATGGGATTCTCCAGGCAAGAACACTGGAGTGGGTTGCCATGTCCTCCTCCAGGGATCTTCCCCACCCAGGGGTCGAACTCCTGTGTCTCCTGCATTGACATGTGGATTCTTTACCACTGAGCCATGGGGGAAGCCCCCAGTGAAGGTTGCTGCTGCTGCTGCTGAGTCGCTTCAATCACGTCCGACTCTGTGCGACCCCATAGATGGCAGCCCACCCTGACCCTGAGATTCTCCAGGCAAGAACACTGGAGCGGGTTGCCATTTCCTTCTCCAATGCATGAAAGTGAAAAGTGAAAGTGAAATCGTTCAGTCATGTCCGACTCTTAGCGACCCCATGGACTGCAGCCAACCAGGCTCATTCGTCCCTGGGATTTTCCAGGCAGGAGTACTGGAGTGGGGTGCCATTGCCTTCTCCGAATGAAGGTTGACCTGCAAATCCCCTCCCTTGCATGGAGTCTCTAGGTCAGTATCTCTGGGTTTCCACCACCATCACCACGACCTCCGCACCCCCGGCAGCATCACCGCCAGAGGAGTCCGGGCAGGTCTCCTGGCTCTGCAGGTTCTGCAGCCCATAGCGAGGTCTGTCGGCCTGTGACCGGGATGAACAACAGACACGACTCCTCCAGGGCTCCTTGGGCAGATGGAGCTGTGTCCCCCACACCCACAGAGGTGCTTTTCCTCCTGAGTGGATGTCTAACTCATTGTTTCTTTATTCAAACAGACTTGGTTTATATTACTTTTAGGTATACTGCCTAGTGATTTTGGTATTTTTACAGATGCTGTATAATATTATGTGTAGAATCTGAAAAAATAATATAAATGAATGTATATAGCAAAACAGAAATAGCCTCACCAGTTCAGAAAACTGACAAGTGGCCATCTGTGAAGAGAGGGAAGGGGGAAGGGGCAAATTGAGGGTATGGGATTAAGAGACGCAAGGCAGGAGGAGAAGGGGACGACAGAGGAGATGGTTGGATGGCATCACCAACTCGGTGGACATGAGTTTGAGTAAGCTCTGAGTGTTGGTGATGGACAGGGAGGCCTAGCATGCTGGAGTCAGTGAAGTTGCAAAGAGTCGGACACGACTGAGTGACTGAACTGAATACATAATCAGTAAGGGTATGTTTGGAGCACAAAGAATTATAGCCATTATCTTGTGTAACTTCTCCTGGGGTATCATCTGTAAAAATACCAAGTCACTGTGCTGTATATTTGAAACTAATGTTACATGGTAACCAATGAGACTTCGATTTTTTTAAGTTGATAGCATTTTTATTTAAAAAATTATTTCATTTTAATTGGAGATACTTCAATTAAAAAAAAATACTGGTATAACAAATAGTTCACAACTGTTTACTTCTTGTTTCTCACTAGAAACTAAAGTTTCTAAGGGTTGAGAATTCTGATTAATATGTGTAATTAAAATGACTAAAATTACTAAGGCAGACATCTCTGCATGCAAGGAAATGTTTCAAAGTTATCAGGAAACCCACTGAGACTTGCAGATCTGAGACCCCTCTCTGTCTCATTTTCTCTAGCTGGCCTGGCTAACATTAGTCTACCTACCATTTGTTTTTCCATCTTCATGTGAATTGCCTTCCTTCTCTTTCAAGTCCCAGACCACTGCCCCCAACGCTCTCTTTAGTCTTTCACTGAAGACGGTACAGAAGGGAAAGGACTGGGTTATTCTGGCAAGTTGCTCAGTTTTCTCATGTCTCTCCCCTGTACTGTCATTCAGTCGCTCAGCGCGGACTGCAGCACACCAGGCTTCCCTGTCCATCACCAGCTCCCAGAGTTTGCTCAGACTCATGTCCGTTGATTTTGGTGATGACATCCAACCATCTCATCCTCTGTCGTCCCCTTTTCCTCCTGCCCTTGATCTTTCCCAGCATCAAGGTCGTTTCCAATGAGTCGGCTTTTCCCATCAGGTGGCCAAAGTATTGGAGTTTCAGCTTCAACATCAGTCCTTCCAATGAATATTCAGGACTGATTTCCTTTAGGATGGACTGGTTGGATCTCCTTGCAGTCCACGGGACTCTCAAGCATCTTCTCCAACACCACAGTTCAAAAGCATCAATTCTTCAGTGCTGACCTTTTTTTATGGTCCAACTCTCACATCCAACATGACTACTGGAAAAAGCATAGCTCTGACTATATGGACCTTTGTCGGCAAAGTGATATCTCTTTTGTAATTCACTGTGAAGCCTTGTCATAGCTTTTCTTCCAAGGAGCAAGTGCCTTAATTTCATGGCTGCAGTCACTGTCTGCAGTGATTTTGGAGCCCAAGAAAATAAAATCTGTTACAGTTTCCACTGTTTCCCCATCTATTTGCCATGAAGTGATGGGACCAGATGCCATGATCTTCGTTTTTTGAATGTTGAGTTGTACACCAGCTTTTTCACTCTCCTTTTTCACCTTCATCACATTATTGAGCTATTGCTTGATTTTTGTCCCGTTAATCTCTCTCATGTCAATTTAATCCTTAGACTGGCCAGAAGAACCTGGAAGGGTTGATTCAATTTCTCATCAAGGCTCTTTTACGGGCGGTGTTCAGTGTTGCCTGTTACAGCACATTAGGAGCACAGGATGTCTGGCTGGCCCACAGCAGTAAGCGAAGAACAGCAAACAAGTGATGTCAAACCCTTTTGACAAAGTTTCACCCGACAGTCTCAACCTCCATTAATTTCTTCCTAAGCCTGTACTGTCATGAGAACTGGCAAGGTAGTGATGTTCCTAATTCTGTTCGTCCACCTCCATCTGTATTTTCAACATCTAATACCTTGCTACTCAGTTTATTGACCTGTATCCCTCCTTCACTCTACTGCACATGCTCGTTCCCATAAACACCCTCTGGTTCACTATGATCAGTATCTAGAATGTGCATAATCTCGGTGTCAGGCACTCTGTTCTGCAATAACTCTTTAATGTGACTATCCAGTTTCATTTCCTGTCTTTAAGTTCCACCCAGTTGTAATCATTTATCAATAAATCACCACTTACTACTTCTTTCCGTCACCTCTGCCAATGCAGGTATTGGTTTTTTTCCAATTAAGAACTTTCCATCATCAACTCTACTGTGTAACTCCAAGACTCTGTGACAGAAAAGTAAAGAGGAATAGTCATTTACAAAAGATGACACTATGTCTCCAGAAAGCTGGGGTAAAGGTAAAAGTGATCATTTTACCATGATGACATGATCCACTCTGTCTGTTATTCTTCTCCTTTTCTTAGAGTCTGCTTTGTCTGATAGTCATATAGCCGCCTTAGCTTTCTTGTGTCACTGCATAGTGCATCTGTTCCCTTCCTTTTCCTTCCAACTTACCTCTGTCCTAGTATTTCAAGGGCAGCACTGGACACAGTACACAGTTACCTGCCTTTCCTCCCCAGACAGCCCTCTCTGCATTGTTGCTAAAAAGAACCACAAGTAGCAGCTTTGTGTGAGCAGGTTAATATTTTATTTCTATGTCCAGTAACGGCTTACATTGTTACACATTCTTTGTGAAATATCATCTTGCTGCGCACTTACAAAGCATGCCCTTTTGGTATGTGTATCGTGGTTTGAAAAGAATACTTAAAAATTATTCAGCATGTAAGTCATTTGTCCACTGGCAATAAATATAGGTTCCTAAATGCATTGCACCTTCATAGTCCATAGAGGCTCAAAGTGCCCCTTGAACCAGAAGATTCCTCTAGCGTGGGGAGGGACTCCCCATGGCATCTGTGTCCTGTGGTTAAGATGATTCAGCAGCAGGGATGCTTGGGTGAGGAGTCTGGGAGGTGGAGGCTGAGGCTATTGCTCATTGTTCTCTTCCAGGCTGTGTTGCATCCTATAGGCAAACTATATGGCAAATCCTAGTAGGGAAATGGGACAGTGAGAAGGGAAATAGGTGCTCTCCTTACTGATACACACTCGTGCACACGCTCGTGTGCATGCTCAGTTCCTCAGTTGTGACTGGCTCTTTTGTGACCCCACAGACCGTAGCCCTCCAGGCTTCTCTGCCCATGGTATTCTCCAGTCAAGCGTACTGGAGCGGGTTGCTATTTCCTCCTCCAGGGGATCCTCCTGACCCAGGGATTGAACCCACGTCTCTTACGTTTCCTGCATTGGCAGGTGGATTCTTTACCACTGAGACACCAGGGAACTGCACACTTGCTCACGAGGTCTCCTATGAGGGTGTCTGACACAGTTTAGGGGAGTGGTGGTAAGAAGAGGATGGGGATCAGTCCATTGAGAGGTCTCTTAGTCGCAGAAAACCACTTACCAGTGGCATTCCAGACACTGCATTGGATCCAGGCCCCAGAGGTCACCGGCGTCATCAGGGGAACGTTCACGAAGATGCTCACCAGCGGGAGGACAGGCAGAGCAGGGGCCTGTGGCAGAGGCGTTCATCCCTGGACACAGCCCCGATGTCTGAAAGGGAGACCCGACCCACAGGTGGGCAGGAAGACTCCAGCTCTCTTGAAGCTGTGTGTTCAGTGCCTACTGAAACTGGGTATGTGGAGCACTGAGTGTGGGTCAGGGAAGGGTCCAGTGGTTTCAGCAATTTCCCATCTTCCCATGCACAGCAAAGGATGTTTAGACCTCAAAGCAGGTAGACTTCATTCACTCAAGGTGGATAGTTTGGGCACATAAGGTCACCTACTTTTTTAAAATTAATTAATTTGGCTGTGTCGGAACTGAGTTGTGGCCCAAGGGCTTCTCTAGTTGTGGGGCGTGGGCGTAGTTGCCCTGTGGCGTGTCCTGGTTGAGTATTTGTTCCCCGACCTGGAATCTCACCCACATGCCCTGCATTGCAAGGTAGATCCTTAACCACTGGACCACCAGGGAAGTCCCTCACCTGCCCTGAATGGAAGAGGAGAGGGGCTCTGGGGCTGCCTCCAGATGATGACCGTGACCCAGTGATGAACAGCAGCAGCACAGCCACTGTTGGGAGCACGGGGTCTCCAGAGAACAGCTGGCTGGGCCACTGGGCCAGGATCAGGCTCAGGATGATCAGCAGGAGAACTGCAAGGGTCAAGGTGGAGGAGAACAGGCTGGACCCAGAAGACAAAGATGTCAGGACCTCGGGTCACATCCCTCCCCAGGCTGCCCACATCAGGAAGGGCAATCATATCTCTATTACTTCTTACCTGAAATAGACACATATTTCCATCCCATCCTGTCAATTTCAGAATACCATCCAAAAGAAGTCCCACTTCTCACCAAGCAGGAAGGCTTATCCGTTGACAATCTGGCCAGATTTCCGGGTGAGGATGGCGCTGGTAGGGAACCACAGACTCTTTAGAATGTTTGAATTTCCTGCTTGAGATACAGGCTCTGGAGGGTTTTCTTCAACTTCAGGCTTCATCTCAATTTCCTACTCTGTTTCTCCTTCTTGCTGCAATTCTGATCTGGCTGGTACCCGAGTGAGAGGATATTAAGGCAGGATGGACAGCAGCCCCTATACTCATCTAATATCAGACAGTTTAATCCAACTCTTTCCCAACTTCAGCAGATGCAAGACACGAAGCTAGAAGAATCTTAGCTCCTCTTGAGTCCATGACCCCCAGCCAAGGTGTAGTGGAGTCTCACCTGAGGGCAAGGACAGAAAGAACCACGAGGGAGTCAGCAAGTAGGGTCCCGATTTATAGGAGGTCCACCAGATCGCTGAACTCGAAGAGTAACGCCATGGCTGCTAGGATGAGGCCACAGACAAGGTGAGGAAGGCAGTGAGAAACAGTCAGAAATATCCAAGGTAAGGAAATGATCGAACAAGGTTTTGTTTATTCAGCTGCAAAGATGCCAGAAGACATGATGGCCATGATGGGTATTCGGGTGCAGCCGTGGATCTGAAAAGTCCCCGAAAAAGGATTCCATCCTCTGCCATCACGTACATCACCCAAGGCATGGGGAACATATCATCGAGGAGACTGGAAAACAAAACAGAAACGTATATGAGGACATGGAGAGACGGGAAGGGAGGGCTGGCACTTCTGTTTCCTAGTCTGCTTGGGGCAAGGTGTCCTTCCCTCTTGTCTCTCAATCCCAAGGGCTGGGATACCCGAGCATCTGATAGTAGATGGGGAGAACACCATGACACTGACCTGGATGTAAGAGCACGAAGGGTGCCGACAGCCACGACATACCTGGCAGGGCCCCACCCAACGTGGAGAAAAGCCTCTGGCAAGGGGCTCTCAGGATGAATCTGGTAGTAAGGCACCATGACCCAACTCCTCACTCCTAAATTCTGATCTCAAGCCCCACACCTTTTCCACCCATCCCCTCACCAATGACATAGGACAGTATGAGGTTCCAACCAGTGACGAAAGCCCACAGTTCTCCCACGCTGATGTAGCTGTAGAGATGCGCAGAACCGGTCCACGAGACCCGTGTCCCAAACTCGGCACAGCAGAGCCCAGACAACACAGAGACAGGGCGGCCACCAAGAAGGAGATGACGATCGCTGGTCCAGCGATGGACAGGGCCACTTCTCCGACCAGGATGTACATGCCGGCCCCCAGCATGCTGGCCACACCCAAAACCACCAGGTCTAGGGTGTTCAGGTGACGGGCCTTGGGACTCTCGGACCCCTCAGTGGGCTTCAACTGTCGCCTTCGAACCAGCTTCTGACCAAATAAGTGAACATCCTAACATCGCATCCTAGACAGAGTTGAGGAAGTAAGATCTGAGAAAACAAGACACAAAGCCATCAAGAATGTTATCCACTCTTGGTCCTGGGAGTTTCACAGATGAACAGAATGATGAGGACCATGTGGTCAAAGGACACATTGGCCAAGTTCTCCATCTGTGAGCTTTGGTTGCTTTAACATAAAGAACGCTCTTAATATGATTCAAATTTACTAGAAAGTTTGGTTAAAGAGAAGTGAAGGGGAGCAGACTATGTCTCCCCCAAATGTCCCACTTTGGCACACAAGTTGCTTTGAGCTAAAATTAATTAAGACCCAGAAGACTCAAGAGAAGTTCCTTTTCTCTCCTTTAACTGCTCAAAATAATGTAGATTACGAGACCTGTGCCAGGAAGAGAGTCATTTACCAGGGATGGCTTTTTATCTGAGAGAGACTTACCTGTCTGGAGTGGCAAATGTTTGCTTCCCAAATAAGAGCTCTTTCCATCGTCCTGTGGGTTGTCTTCCTCCCCTTTGAAGCCCCAGATCCTTAACCCCTTCTCCTTAGCTCAGGACGAGGGCATTTAAGCCTCAAATGCCTGTCTTTGAGCCTCTGAGTTTTCATGGGGCTCCAATACATAACAAATTAAACATGTCAATCTAACTTATGCCAATTTAATTATTAGACCAGTCAAAGCACCCTATAAAGAAAAGTTTTCTGCTCCTACAGAAGCAAAGGCTTCCAGCAAAGTGCCAGGCAGAGCAGCTGCTTAGTTGGTATGAACTGAGTGGATAAGAATACTGACTTTTGGAAAGAAATCCATCTGTTGGTTCAAATTTCACTCTGCTACACAATAGTTTGTCTGATTTTGCACAAGCTACATACCACTCTTTGTCTTCCTTTACTCACTCCCTGGGTCAGGAAGATCCCCTGGAGAAGGGAATGAAACCACACTCCTGTAGAGTTGCCTGGAGAATTCCACAGGCAGAGGAGCCTGGCAGGTTAGAGTCAGTCCATGGGGTTGTAAAGAGTTGGATAATACTGAGCGGCAGATTGGGAAAGACTAGAGATCTCTTCAAGAAAATGAGAAATACCACGGGAGCATTTCATGCAAAGATGGGCTCAATAAAGGACAGAAATGGTAAGACCGAACAGAAGCAGAAGATCTTAAGAAGAGGTGGCAAGAATACACAGAACTGTATGAAAAGATCTTCATGACCCAGATAATTACAATGGTGTAATGACTCACCTAGAGCTAGACATCCTGAAATATGAAGTCAAGTAGGCCTTAGAAGGCATCACTACGAACAAAGCTAGTGGAAGTGATGGACTTCCAGTTGAACTGTTTCAAATCCTGAAAGATGATGCTGTGAAAGTGCTGCACTCAATATGCCAGCACATTTGGAAAACTCAGCAGTGGCCACAGGACTGGAAAAGGTCAGTTTTCATTCCAGTCCCTAAGAAAGGCAATGCCAAAGAATGCTCAGACTACTGCACAATTGAACTCATCTCACACGCTAGTAAAGTAATGCTCAAAATTCTGCAAGCCAGGCTTCAGCAATACGTGAACTGTGAACTTCCAGATGTTCAAGCTGGTTTTAGAAAAGGCAAAGGAACCAGAGATCAAATTGCCAACATGCACTGGATCATGGAAAAAGCAAGAGAGTTCCAGAAAAACATCTATTTCTGCTTTATTGAGTATGCCAAAGCCTTTGACTGTGTGGATCACAATCAACTGTGGAAAATTCTGAAAGAGATGGGAATACCAGGCCACCCGACCTCCCTCTTGAGAAACCTATATGCAGGTCAGGAAGCAACAGTTAGAACTGGACATGGAACAACAGACTGGTTCCAAATAGGAAAAGGAGTATGTCGAGGCTGTATACTGTCACCCTGCTTATTTAACTTATATGCAGAGTACATCATGAGAAACGCTGGGCTGGAAGAAGTACAAGCTGGAATCAAAATTGCTGGGAGAAATATCAGTCACCTCAGATATGCAGATGACACCACCCTTATGGCAGAAAGTGAAGAGGAACTAAAAAGCCTCTTGATGAAAGTGAAAGAGGACAGTGAAAAAGTTGGCTTAAACGTCAACATTCAGAAAACGAAGATCATGGCATCTGGTCTCATCACTTAATGGGAAATAGGTGGGGAAACAATGGAAACAGTGTGAGACTTTATTTTGGGGGGGCTCCAAAATCACTGCAGATGGTGATTGCAGCCATGAAATTAAAAGACGCTTACTCCTTCCTTGGAAGGAAAGTTATGACCAACCTAGATAGCATATTGAAAAACAGAGACATTACTTTGCCAACAAAAATCCATCTTCGGTCCGTCTATGGTTTTTCCAGTGGTCATGTACGGATGTGAGAGTTGGACTGTGAAGAAAGCTGAGTGCCGAAGAATTGATGCTTTTGAACTGTGGTGTTGGAGAAGACTCTTGAGAGTCCCTTGGACTGCAAGGAGATCCAACCAGTCCATCCTAAAGGAGACCTATCCTGGGTGTTCATTGGAAGGAATGATGCTAAAGCAGAAACTCTAGTACTTTGGCCACATCAAGCGAAGAGTTGACTCATTGGAAAAGACTCTGATGCTGGGAGGGATTGGGGGCAGGAGGAGAAGAGGACGACAGAGGATGAGATGGCTGGATGGCATCACCGACTCGATGGATGTGAGTTTGAGTCAACTCTGGGAGTTGATGATGGACACGGAGGCCTGGCATGCTGCAATTCATGGGGTTGCAAAGAGTTGGACAGGACTGAGCAACCTAAATGAACTGAACTGAGCGACTAACACTTTCACTTTCAGTCCATATAACAGGGAACTTTACTAACATCATTATTCCCTCCCTTCTTTGATATGCTTGAAAGACTCTTTTAGGAGCCTGATGATCAGAGAGTTCAGACTCCACACATTTCTTCCCCAAGGATCCTGTAACTTGTTATCTTCCTGTTTATCACTCACAGACTGACATGGAATAGGAACTGTGCTTTGCAGCTGAAGGAGATGGAATTTGTAGGGGGACAGATTGTGGCCCAGCTCAGTCAAAGCATCAAACCAGAGTGGCCTCCCAACTGGAGGGAGGGACTTCATTCTGAATCAGAAATGACAGGACTCTGTTTCCTGCTCCTTTGGGGCATGAAATGTCCCCTCAGTACACTGCTCTGCAGGGCTAGGATGACCCAGTGACAAGTCACTGCCATGGGATTTCTGCCTGTGATATTCCAAAGTCCAAGTTTAGCATTTTGGTTAAGAATAAACATCCAAAGAGCCAGCAAAGTATGGTTGGAATCTCGATACCACCTGTGCCTTTGACAATTCACTTACTTCTCTGTCCTCTGTTTCCTTCTTGTTTAAACGGGCTGATGAACTGTGGTGCACAGTTAGTAGGAATGTAAAATGGTGCAGCTGCTATGGTGGTTCCTCCAGGAACTAAAAATGCATTTACTGTGTGATCCAGCAACTTCCCTGTGGGTGTACACCCAAGAGAACTGAAATCAGGATCCCAGAGAAATATCTGTACACCCATACTCATAGCAGCATTATTCACAACAGCTGAACGTTGGAAGCAGCCCAAAGGTACATGCAGGAAGGAACAGACATACACAATGTGGTCTGTAAATATCAGGGTGTTTTTCAGTGTGAAAAAGGCCGGAAATTCTGGGCCATGCTACAATGTGGAGGAACCATTGGGACATTATGGTAAGTGATTTCACAGTCACAGAATGACAAATGTGTCTATTTCTTCCTGTGTGAAGTTCCTAAGAAGTCAAGTTTATAGAGGTAAAAAGGGAAAAAATAGTTCTTTCTCCAGGGCTGGGTGAAGGGAAAACAGAGAGTTATTGCTAAATGGGGACACAGTTTCAAGTTTACAAGATGAGAAGAGTGCTGGAGACTGGATGCACAACAATTTAAATAGATTCAACGTTGCTTAACTGTACACTTAAAACGGTTAAGATGGGAAATTTTATGTTACGTGTGCTTTACCACCACTTTCCTTAACTGGTGCTCATGGTAAATAATACAGCCGGCTTCACAGGGTTGCTGTTAGTAGCAAACCTCAACATGATATAATATAAATTACCAAACAGTCGCCCCTCAGGAATACCCACAGCCGTGGGTGCTCGAGTTCCTCCTCGTCACCCCTACATCTGCAGACACGAAGAGCAGGCAGCCGAGTGAGGAGTGAAGTCAGCGGTGCACGTGTCACACTCACTGTGCGAGCATAATCACTGTTTGCACATGAGTCAAAATAGTCTTATAGGCAAGGACACTGATCCAGTCACTCCCCCTCCCAGGCACACACACACGCTTCTCTTTTCACCCTCATCTGTAGGTCCCAGCTCCTGCTTTCATCTGGAAAATGGGTCTCTCCACACTCAGGCTGAAGCCAGGCTGACTCCTCTGCACTCTGGGGTTGCAAAGGCAAAATGATAGGATACTGAAAGAGGAACTCCCCAGGTCAGTAGGTGCCCAATATGCTACTGGAGATCAGTGGAGAAATAACTCCAGAAAGAATGAATGGATGGAGCCAAAGCAAAACAATACCCAGTTGTGGATGTGACTGGTGATAGAAGCAAGGTCCGATGCTGTAAAGAGCAATATTGCGTAGGACCCTGGAATGTCAGGTCCATGAATCNTGATGGCGGCTCGGAGTGTTTTCTGAATTTCCCTCGAATCCTGTGCTTGGTGGGATTTTCAGTGTCCTCTGCTCTACCTTTGATCCCTGACCAGCCATCGCTGGTGGACCAGTCTCTCCCACGTGGGACTGCCAAGACTTTCCTTGAGAGGCGTCTTTTGCAGCAGTGAGGTCTGCTGGAACATGGCCTGCCCAGCAGGCTGTCCCTTCCCTGGAGTGAGGGGGAACTTGCTGGAAGACCTGAGGGCCTGGAGGCAGGAGGATTCCCAGGGGGATTTGTGGGCACCAGGCACTCTGGGAAATTAAGCAGCAGGAGCACCCCAAGTCTGGGGTAAAACTGAAGGGGACCTAAAGTTTAGGTGAGAAAGAAATCTTGCCTATCCAATAAAGTAGGAAAGGAAATCACAGGAAAAAAAAAAATTAGTGTTTGTGCTGGCTGCTCAGGGATAAATACGTTAGAAGACTGTGGGGCCCGGGGGATAAAGTGTGGGTGTAGCAGGGAGAGATTTGTTGGAGGTGGTGGGAGGTGAGCTGTGGCTCCCAGCACCTTGCTTGTGACGTTGATGTAGGAGGCGGACATGCTGGAGGTGGGGCTGTAGTTTAGCCGAGCAAGAGAGAGGGAGAGAGGAGAAAAAGCAGAACTTGGGCTCCTTCTCTGAGCGGATCTAGACTGAAACCTGTGGGTCTTGGAAAGAGAACAAAGCAGAGAGTGACAGCAGGTTCTCATGGAGGGAGAGAGACTCGGAAGTCTCCAGCCAACAGTTTGGGATGACTTGCAGTTTACCTTGAAATCCTGGGTTTCAGCACCAATGATCTCAGAGAGTGTCAGCCGTGAGCGATGGTTTGAAGCCAGAGCCTCATTCTCTGCCCAACAAGTGGACCCGGAGGGGCCTGGATGAAAACCAGGACTCCTAGCCGCTCGTCCACCAGGGCCCAGAGGCTAGAGACAAGGTTCCCCTGACTCTTGCCTCCATTGAAAAATGCATTTCTCAAGGAGGAAAAGAAATGTTTTTAAATCTAAAACAGGTACAAAGTGTATTATTGGAGACACAGCACAAGTGAGGAGCACTCAGAGGAACTTTGCTCAGTTAAGACAGGAGCGCGGCAAAGATACACAGCTGGAGGGAAAGAGTGTGGGCGTCCTCCCAGGAGGAGCAGCCCAGAACCCATCAGAGGCAGTCAAATCATCCGTAAGGGCAGCTCTGGGTTTGTTAACCTTTGGCGAATTATCCGGTTTCTTTTTCCATACCTGCCCTGTCCTTGAACCCTCACTGACTTGACTGTGCGAGTTTTTTCCAAGATGGATTCCAGCCGGGAGGCCATGGGACTGGGTGGGGTCCTGGCACCTCCTGTTATGGGGGGATGCCCTCCTCCTCTCTGACCCTCAACATGTACCATGTTTCCCTGGCCACAAGGCTGGGAGATCTGTCACTCTTGATCTCTAAATCAAAGAGGGTTTAGGCCTGCCACAATTGTTGCCTGAAAGTGTCCACAGGAGACAAAGTCCAGCTACTCACTCTGTTCTTGTCATTTCCATCTTGAAGAGCCAACAGGAGGCTGCTTGTAAGTCTCTAGCCTCGAGCCCACCTGCCTCCTTCCTCAGGAAATGTAAACAGAAGTCTAATTGTAAATGGCCAGCCTGGAGCCCACTAGCTCCTACCTCAGGACCATATGGGGCTCCTGGGAATGAAGGCTTTTTCCTGTCCCCTGTTCCTTTATTCAAAGTATTTTTTAATACGAAAAACATTTTGTAGTGGGGTGTAGCCAAGTAGTGATGTTGCCATAGTTTCAGGTCAACAGTGAAGGGACCGAGTCACACATGGACATGTGTCCATTCTCCCCCAAAGTCCCATCCCATCCAGGCTGCACCCAACACTGAGCCGAGTTCTTTGTGTCTACAGTAGGTCCCTGTTGGTTTTCCATTTTAAATATATCAGTGCTGGAGATTGGATACACAACAATTTAAAAATATTCAATGTTGCTTAACTGTACACTTAAAACGGTTAAGATGGGAAATTTTATGTTACGTGTGCTTTACCACCACTTTCCTTAACTGGTGCTCATGGTAAATAATACAGCCGGCTTCACAGAGTTGCTGTTAGTAGCAAACCTCAACATGATATAATATAAATTACCAAACAGTCGCCCCTCAGGAATACCCACAGCCGTGGGTGCTCGAGTTCCTCCTCGTCACCCCTACATCTGCAGACACGAAGAGCAGGCAGCCGAGTGAGGAGTGAAGTCAGCGGTGCACGTGTCACACTCACTGTGCGAGCATAATCACTGTTTGCACATGAGTCAAAATAGTCTTATAGGCAAGGACACTGATCCAGTCACTCCCCCTCCCAGGCACACACACACGCTTCTCTTTTCACCCTCATCTGTAGGTCCCAGCTCCTGCTTTCATCTGGAAAATGGGTCTCTCCACCCTCAGGCTGAAGCCAGGCCGACTCTTCTGCACTCTGGGATTGCAGAGGTCTCTGTGGGAGGATGTGAACTCAGCGCCCAGTCTCCCACAGAAGAGGCTGACCCGAGACTTACTGGATCCTTGGAGCAGAGCCTGGAGCACTGGGTCAGTCAGGGAGGCTGAGGGTAAGCCGTGCGGGGCTGGAGCTGAGAGAGCTCCAAGAACCGAAGTGGGGAGTCCTGAGTACAGCAGACGGTCCTCACCCCTGGGTTGTTGGCGGGGAGATGGGCTGGGCAGGCCGAGAGCATCTTCAGTGTTGTTATCAGTCCTTGACACTTATGTGGTTACCCTCGGGGGAGACTCTGAGAGGGCTTGTGTGTGTGTGTGTGTGTGTGTGTGTGGTAACACACACATAACTTAAAATTGACCGTTTTAACCACCGTTAAGTCTCCATATCAGTAGTAGTAAGTACATATACACTTTGCGCAAGCAAACCCCAGGACTTTTTTCACCTTGCAGAACTTCAGCTCTGTAACCATTCATCAGCAACTCCCCCTTTCTCCTCCACCAGTTCAGTTCAGTGTGCTCAGTCTTTTCCAACTCTTTGTGACCCCGTGGACTGCAGCACACCAGGCTTCCCTGTCCATCACCAACTCCTGGAGCTTGCTCAAACTCATGGCCATTGAATTGGGGATGCCAAACAAACATCTCCTCCTCTATCGTCCTGTTCTCTTCCTGCCTTCAATCTTTCCCAGCATCACAGTCTTTTCCAATGAGTCACTTCTTTGCATCAAGTGGCCAAAGTATTGGAGTTTCAACTTCAGCATCAGTTCTTGCAGTGAATATTCAGGACTGATTTCCTTTAAGATGGACTGGTTAGATCTCCTTGCAGTCCAAGGGACTCTCAAGGGTCTTCTCCAATATCACAGTTTAAAAGCATCAATTCTTTGGCATTCAGCTTTCTTTATGGTCCAACTCTCTCACACACACATGACTACCGGAAAAACCATAGCTTTGACTAGATGGACCTTTGTCAGTAAAGTAATGCCTCTGCTTTATAATATGCTGTCTAGGTTGGTCATACATTTTCATCCAAGTGTCTTTTAATGTCATGGCTGCGATCACCATCTGCAGTGATTGTGGAGATGAAGAAAATAAAGTCTTTCACTGTTTCCATTGTTTCCCCATCTATTTGCCATGAAGTGATGGGGCTGGACACCAGAATCGTTTTTTGAATGTTGAGTTTGAAGCCAGGTTTTTCACTCTCCTCTTTCACTTTCATCAAGAGGCTCTTTCGTTCTTGTTCACTTTCTGCCATAAGGGTAGTGTCATCTGCATATCTGAGTTTATTGATATTTCTCCCAGCAATCTTGATTCCAGCTTGTGCTTCATCCAGCTCTGCATTTCACATGATGTACTGTGCATATAAGTTAAATAAGCAGGGTGATAATATACAGCCTTGATGTACTTCTTTCCTAATTTGGAATTAGTCTATTTTTCCATGTCTGATTCTAACTGTTCCTTCTTGACCTGCATACACATTTCTCAAGAAGTAGGTCAAGTGGCCTGCTATTCCCATTTCTTCAACAATTTTCCACAGTTTGTGGTGATCCACACAGTCAAAGACTTTAGGTAGTCAATGAAACAGTAGTAGATGTTTTCTGGAATTCTCTTGCTTTTTTTGTGATCCAATGGATGTTGGCAATTTGATCTGTGGTTCCTCTGCCTTTTCTAAATCAGACTTGAACATCTGGAAGTTCTTGTTTCATATACTGTTGAAGCCTATCTTGGAGAATTGAGCGTTGCTTTGCTAGTATGTGAGATCAGTGCAATGGTGGGGTAGTTTGGCACTGCCTTTCTTTGGGATTGGAATGAAAACTGATCTTTTCCAGTCCCGTGGCCACTGCTGAATTTTCCAAATTTGCTGGCATATTAAGTGCAGCACATTCACAGCTGTGATCAAAACTATCCTCAAGAAAAAGAAATGCAAAAAGGCAAAATAGTTGTCTGAGGAGGCCTTACAAATAGCTGAGAAACAAACAGAAAGGCAAAGGAGAAGAGGAAAGATATATCCATCTGAGTGCAGAGTTCCAAAGAATAGCAGGGAGAAATAAGAAAGCCTACCTAAGTTTTCAATGCAAAGAAATAGAGGAAAACAATAGAATGGGAAAGATTAGAGACCTCTTCAAGAAAATTAGAGATACCAAGGGACTAGTTCATGCAAAGATGGGCTCGATAAAGGACAGAAATGGTATGGACCTAACAGAAGCAGAAGATATTAAGAAGAGGTGACAAGAATACAGAGAAGAATTATACAAAAAAGATCTTCATGACCCAGATAACCACAATAGTGTGATGACTCACCTAGAGTCAGACATCCTGGAATGTGAAGTGAAGCAGGCCTCAGGAAGCATCAGTATGAGCAAAGGTAGTGGAGGTGATGGAATTCCAGCTGAGCTATTTCTCCTCCACCAGTTCCTGGAAATTACCCTTCTCCTCTCTGTCTTGATAAATATGAACACTCCAGATACTCCATTTAAGTGGACTCACAGAATATTTGTCCTTTCCTGTCAGGTTTATTTCACTTAGAAGAATGAGTTCATGAGGTTCCTTCATGTTGTAGTATGTGTTAGAATTCCCTTCCTTTTTAATGATGAATAATACTCTATTATTTGTGCTTGCCACATCGGCTCATCTATCTCTCAGTCAGTGGGCACTTGGATTGCTCTCATGCTTTAGTTATTGCGAACAATGGTGCTATGAACATGGGTGTACAATTATCTCTTCCAGAGTGTGCTTTCAACTCTTCCAGGTATATCTTCAGAGGTAGAATTATTGGATCATGAAGTTCTAAGATTTTTATCTGCTGGTGATGGAGAAAATGTTCACATATTGAGGGGAGGTCAATTTGGCTTATACATGGTTCAGCTTGAACTATGTGTGAACCAAGGCTGCATTGTCCAACCCTCATAGCTCATCTAATTTAACCCTTGAGATAAAGAACGTCTGTTTTGAAGATAAGGATGAGTAACTCCCTATTCATCGGCTTCCCAGGGGGCTCAGTGGTAAAGAATTTGCCTGCCAAGCAGAAGACGTCAGTTTGATCCCTGCATCGGGAAGATTCCCTGGAAGAGAAAAAGGCAACCCACTCCAGTATTCTTGCCTGGAGAATCCCATGGACAGGGGAGCCTGGCAGGCTACAGTCCTTGGGGTCACAAAGGGTGAGACTTGAATTTGTAAACACACACATCACTAAGACAGGCTTACTGATTGATTCTGAAAGAATTGAGAGAATCTTGACTTTTTCAACTCTCAGAATAAAGAAATCTCTCAGGAGGTTTCTGACTAAGTGGACATGAGTTTGAACAAACTCCAGGAGATAGTGAAGGACAGGGAAGCCTGACATGCTGCAGTCCGTGAGGTCGCAAAGAGTCTGACATGACTTGGCAATTGAACATCAAAACACAATTTTACAGAAATTTGGTACCTAGTTTTTTCCACATTGTCCAATCTCTCTGCCTTAATAAAGTCTACCCAACCAGACGCACTGAACAAATGACAAAAGCTGTAAAGGTATAAATGTTTTAAAATATGCAATAGCCCAAGCTCCAGCATTAGGCCATCCTAACTATAAATGACCATTTTCACTCTGCTCTTGAAGACAGAAATTCACCCTGAGCATATTAACTCAGAGACATGGTAACCCATATGGACCCACTGGCTATTCTGCACCCAGACTTAGATTTCTAACCAAATGCAGATTCAGTCACTTGCTGCTCAACAGACAATAAATCATGGGGCAAGCTTTCATTGAGCAGAAAGATGCTTTATTCAGAAAAGCCAATGATCTGAGGAAAAGGTGGACTTGCATCCATGACAGTTCTGCTCAGCCATGACTATCTTTAAAGGGAAACAAACTCAGTTAATCGTTAAGGCAGGAAGTCACGGTCATTTTTCCATTGCTTCAAGCCTGCTGACTTCCTATTTTCTCCAGGACGCTGTCTTGCTTGAGTGACCCACCTGCAATCAGAGGTTCTCTTGCCCGTGTGGTCCACCTGCATTTTAATAAGGGGAAGCTAGGGGAGGAAAGTCAGTCATTCTGAAACCAATTTTTTTTTTTTTTTTGCTACACCTTTGGGCATGCAAGGTTTTCTTCCCCAACCAGGGGTCGAACCCATGCCCGCTGCACTGGGAGCGTGGAGTCTTAGCCACTGGACTGCCAGGGAAGTCCCTGGAGTATAACTCTTCACATAATTTGTCCTCACGTGAGTTCCCTTCCAATGGGGCAGTCTCTGTGTTCTTGTTAGAAATAAGTACAAGAAGGTGCTTCTAATGTGCCCATAATAATTTATTTCTTCCTCTAGTTGCTGCTTACTTTGTGGTACTTTGTTCGTGAAAATTCATCTTGCTCACACTTATGAAGCATGCACTTATAAGTATGTATAGTAGGCTTTTAAA
>SJYQ01001480.1:261539-278105 GCA_006410935.1 Redunca redunca
AGAGAGAGAGAGAGAACTATCCCGCGAAAAGACCGAACGGAATGCACTGCCAGCCTGCTCACAGAACAAAGGACTGAGGAAATACCAGAGGAGAGCTAGCTGGCTGTGGACCGGCCATCCCCAGCTAGAGGCAGGTCAGGGGCAGCCAGAGCCAGAAAGGGGCAATCTTGGCCCAGAGAGGACATCCCCTACCAAACTGCGAAGAGCCTTCCAGTTTCTAACCAAGACTTCCTGAGATTCTCGTAGGGTAACATCCACCGGGAGGGTTGCAGCCAGAGATCAGCTCCCCAGAAAAGCCACACCGCTTCTGGGCGTGCCCCAGAAGGTGATAAGACGCACCACACCTTAGGACAGTGTGCTCTCCAAGCACCTGGTCTCCTGAGCTGCTCAGATCATGGAAGGGCACAAACGCAGGCCCAACCTAGTCTGTGCTTTTGTGGAGTACCCGAGAACCTGAACCTGAGCAGCTTAGACCTGGGAAGTGCATGCAACCCAGGCCCCGCTTTCTGCAGAGCAACCTGAAGCCCAGGCTGTGTAGAGTAGGAAAACACACACGCCGTGAGCAGGGGCAAACCCTGTGTGGCTGAGACACTGGGAGCACTCCCCACACTCCCCAATGATATTTGTTTGCAGTGTTCCTCCCTCCTCACAGCACCACTGAACAAGTGAGCCTAAACAAGAGACCACCTTCGCCCCCTTGTGTCAGGTAGGAAATTAGATACTGAAGAGACCTGCGAACAGAAGCCAAATAAACACAGGGAACCGCTTTGGAAGTAACAGGCCCAACAGATTAAAATCCCTGTCAATAACACCGACTACATTGGAAGGGACCTATAGATCTTGAGAAATATAAGCTGGAACAAGGAACTATCTGAAACTGAACTGACCCCACACTGCCCGCAAGAGCTCCAGAGAAACTCATAGATATATTTTTATTATTATCATTTTTTTTAATTAACATTTTTTTCCTTTTTTACAATTCCTCTATTACTCCTTTAATATTCATTTTCATAAACTACTATTACATTGCAAAAAAAGACCCTATTTTCAAAGCAAACTTCATATATGTTTCTTATATAGTTTGTGATTTTTTTTTATGATATTGTATTTTTGAGAGTCTAACCTCTACTCTGGATTTTTTAATCTTTGCTTTATGGTATTTGTCATCAATTTTGTACATTTAAGAATCCAATCTTTGGTACCCATTTTTACTTAGGAATGTGATTACTGGCCTGATTACTCTCTCCCCCTTTTGACTCCTTTTTCTCCCCCAGATCACCTCTATCTCCTCTCTCCCCCTTCTCTTCTCAACCCAACTCTGTAAATCTCTGTGTGTGTTCCAGGCTGTTGAGAACACTTAGGGAACAGAATACAGCCTAGATCTATCTCTCTCCTTTTGATTCCCCCCTTTCTCCTCCTGCTCACCTCTATTTCCTTCCTCCCTCTCCTCTTCTCTGTGTAACTCTATGAACCTCTCTGAGGGTTCCAGACTGTGGAGAGCACATAGGGAATTGATTACTGGCTAGATTGCTCTCTCCCCTTTGGATTCCCCCTCTTCTCCTTCTTCTCACCTCTATCTCCTTCCTCCCTCTTCTCTTCTCTGTGTAACTCTGTGAACCTCTCTGAGGGTTCCAGGCTATGGAGAGCACATATGGAATTGTTTACTGGCTAGCTTGCTCTCTCCCCTTTTGATTCCCTCTCTTCTCCTGGTCGCCTCTATCTCTGTCTCCCCTCTTCTCTTCTCCATGTAACTCTGTGAACCTCTCTGGGTGTCCCTCACTGTGGAGGATGTTTTCACCATTAACCCAGAAGTTTTATCATCAGTGCTGTATGGATGGAGAAGTCTTGAGGCTACTGTAAGAAGAAGACTGAAAACCAGAGGCGGGAGACTTAAGCCCAAAACTTGAGAACACCAGAGAACTCCTGACTCCAGGGAACATTCATTGATAAGAGATCATCCAAAAGCCTCCATACCTACACTGAAACCAAGCACCACCCAAGAGCCAACAAGTTCCAGAGCAAGACATACTACGCATATTCTCCAGCAATGCAGGAACATAGCCCTGAGCTTCAGTATACAGGCTCCCCAAAGTCACACCAAACCTACAGACATCTCAAAACTCACTACTGGACACTTCATTACACTCCAGAGAGAAGAAATCCAGCTCCACCCACCAGAACACTGACGCAAGCTTCCCTAACCAGGAAACCTTGACAAGCTGCTCGTCCAAACCCACCCACAGGGAGGAACCTCCACAATAAAGAGAAACCACAAACTGCCAGAATACAGAAAGGCCACCCCAAACACAGCAATCTAAATAAGATGAAAAGGCAGAGAAATACTCAGCAGGTAAAGGAACATGATAAAAGCCCACCAAACCAAATGAAAGAGGAGGAAATAGGGAGTCTCCCTGAAAACGAATTCAGAAAAGTGATAGTAAAAATGAACCAAAAGCTTGAAAACAAAATGGAGTTACAGATAAATAGCCTGGAGACAAGGATTGAGAAGATGCAAGAAATGTGTAACAAGGACCTAGAAGAAATGAAAAAGAGTCAATCAATAATGAATAATGCAATAAATGAGCTCAAAAACACTCTGGAGGGAACCAACAGTAGTTTAATGGAGGCAGAAGATAGGATAAGTGAGGTAGAAGATAGAATGGTAGAAATAAATGAAGCACAGAGGAAAAAAGAATTAAAAGAAATGAGGACAACCTCAGGGACCTCTGGGACAATGTGAAACTCCCCAACATTTGAATCATAGGAGTCCCAGAAGAAGAAGACAAAAAGAAAGGCCATGAGAAAATACTTGAGGAGATAATAGTTGAAAAATTCCCTAAAATGCATAAAGAAATAGTCACCCAAGTCCAAGAAACCCAGAGAGTCTCAAACAGGATAAACCCAAGGTGAAACACCCCAAGACACATATTAATCAAATTAACAAAGATCAAACACAAAAAATAAATACTAAAAGCAGCAAGGGGAAAACAACAAATAACACACAAGGGGATTCCCATAAGAATAACAGCCGATCTTTCAATAGAAACTCTTCAGGCCAGAAGGGAATGGCCTGGAGGACATACTTAAACTGATGAAAGAGAAAAACCTACAACCCAGATGACTGTACCCGGCAAGGATCTCATTCAAACATGAAGGAGATATCAAAAGCTTTACAGACAAGCAAAAGCTGAGAGAATTCAGCACCACTGAAGCAGCTCTCCAACAAATGCTAAAGGATCTCTAGATAGGAAGCACAGAAACGGTTTATAGACTCGAACCCAAAACAACAAAGTAAATGGCAACGGGATCATACTTATCAATAATTACCTTAAATGTAAATGGGTTGAATGTCCCAGCCAAAAGACAAAGACTGGTTGAATGGATACAAAAATAAGACCCCTATAAATGCTGTCTACAATAGACCCACCTCAAAACAAGGGACACATACAGACTGAAAGTGAAGGGCTGGGAAAAGATATTTCATGCAAATGGAAATAAAAAAAAAAAAAAGCAGGAATAGCAATATTCATATCAGATAAAAAAGACTTTAAAACAAAGACTGTGAAAAGAGACAAAGAAGGACACTACATAATGATCAAAGGGTCAGTCCAAGAAGAAGATATAACAAGTATAAATATATATGCATCCAACATAGGAGCACCACAATATGTAAGGCAAATGCTAACAAGTATGAAAGGGGAAATTAACAGTAACACAACAATAGTGGGAGATTTTAATACACCACTCACACCTATGGATAGATCAACTAAAGAGAAAATTAACAAGGAAACACAAAATTTAAATGACACAATGGACTAGTTAGGCCTAATTGATATCTATAGGACATTTCACCCCAAAACAAGGAATTTCACCCTTTTCTCAAGTGCACACAGAACCTTCTTGAGGATAGAATACATCCTCAGTCATAAATCTAGCATTGGTAAATTCAAAAAAATTGAAATCATTCTAAGCATCTTTTCTGACCACAATGCAGTAAGATTAGATGTCAAATACAGGAAAAAAAATTTTTTTTTAATTCCAACATATAGAGGGTAAACAATACGCTTCTGAATAACCAACAAATCATAGGAAAAAAAGGAATCAAAATATGCATAGAAATGAATGAAAATGAAATCACAACAATCCAAAACCTGTGGGACACTGTAAAAACAGTGCTAAGGGGAAGGTTCATAGCAATACAGGCTACCTCAAGAAACAAGAAAAAAGTCAAATAAATAACCTAACTCTACACCTAAAGCAACTAGAAAAGGAAGAAATGAAGAACTCCAGGGTTAGTAGAAGGAAAGAAATCTTAAAAATTAAGGCAGAAATAAATGCAAAAGAAACAAAGGAGATCATAGCCAAAATCAACAAAGCTAAAAGCTGGTTCTTTGAGAAGATAAATAACATTGACAAACATTAGCCAGACTCATCAAGAAACAAAGGGAGAAGAATCAAATCAACAAAATTAGAAATGAAAATGGAGAAATCACCACAGACAATACAGAAACAGAAAGGCTCATAAGAGACTACTATCAGCAACTATATGCCAATAAAATGGACAACTTGGGAGAAATGGGAAAATTATTAGAAAAGTATAACTTTCCAAAACTGAACCAGGAAGAAACAGAAAACCTTAACAGACCCATCACAAGCACTGAAATAGAAACGGTAATAAGAAATCTTCCAGCAAACAAAAGCCCAGATGGCTTCACAGCTGAATTCTATCAAAAATTTAAAGAAGAGCTAACACCTATCCTACTCAAACTCTTCCAGAAAAGTAAAGAGGAAGGTAAATTTCCAAACTCACTCTATGAGGCTACCATCACCCTAACCAAAATGAGACAAAGATGCCACAAAACAAGAAACCTATAGGCCAATATCACTGATGAAAATAGATGCAAAAATCCTTAACAAAATGCTAGCCAACAGAATCCAACAACATATTAAAAAAAAATCATACATCATGATCAAGTGGGCTTTATCCCAAGAATGCAAGGATTCTTTAATATCTGCAAATCAATCAATGTAATACACCACATTAACAAATTAAAAGATTAAAAACCATATGATTCTCTCAATAGATGCAGAGAAAGCCTTTGACAAAATTCAACATCAATTTATGATTAAAAAAAAACAAACTCTCCAGAAAACAGGAAGAGAAGGTGCATACCTCAACATAATAAAAGCTTTATATGACAAACCCACAGCAAACATTATCTTCAGTGGGCAAAAATTGAAAGCATTTCCCCTAAAGTCAGGAACAAGGCAAGGGTGCCCATTCTCACCACTACTATTCAACATAGTTTTGGAAGTTTTGGCCACGGCAATCAGAGTAGAAAAAGAAATAAAAGGAATCCAGATTGGAAAAGAAGTAAAACTCTCACTGTTTGCAGATGACATGATCCTCTACATAGAAAATGCTAAAGACTCTACCAGAAAATTACTAGAGCTAATCAATGAATATACTAAAGTTGCAGAGTATAAATTTAACACGCAAAAATCCCTTGCATTCTTATACTCTAACAATGAGAAAACAGAAAGAGAAATTAAGGAAACAATTCCATTCACCATTGCAATGAAAAGAATAAAATACTTAGGAATATATCTACCTAAAGAAACAAAAGACCTATATATAGAACATTATAAAACATTGATGAGGAGGGGGGGAGAAGATGGCGGAGGAATAGGACCAGGAGATTACTTTCTCCTTCACAAATTCCTCAAAAAAACATTTCAACGCCGAGCAAACTCCACAAAACAACTTCTGAATGCTGGCAGAGGACATCAAGCACCCAGAAAAGCAGATCACTGCCTTCAAAAACAGGTAGGGGAAAAAATATAAAAGACGAAAAGAGAGACAAAGGAGGGGGGGAGGGAGCTCCGTCCTGGGTAGGGAAACCCGACCCGGGAAAGGAACTCTAAGAAGAGAGGTTTCCAAACACCAGGAAACACTCTCCCTGCCGAGTCTGTGGCGAGCCCTGGAAGCACAGAGGGCATCATAACAGGAACGATACATAAATGAATAATTAAAACCGACAGATTACAAGCCCAATAGTGACTTCCCCAGCGGAAAAGCAGCACGTAAAACTGCACCCGCGGGGGGCAGGGCAGGTGCAGGTGCACAGCTTTATAAGAATCAGGTAGGAACGCCCTGCAAGTAACCAGAACGAACTAACTTGGGCTAGTAAACCAGACTGGGGGACAGCTAACCACACTAAAAGCTCGAACTTAGGACACCGCCAGGACCGCCCACAGAACAAAGGACAGAACAGAAGTAGCTGGCTGCAGACCATCCCCCGCCAGGGACAGGCAGCCAGAGCCGTAAGGGCTGNAGACATACAGATGGCTAACAAACACATGAAAAGATGCTCAACATTACTCACTATCAGAGAAATGCAAATCAAAACCACAATGAAGTACCCACTCACGCTGGTCAGAATGGCTGCTATCCAAAAGTCTACAAGCAATAAATGCTGGAGAGGGTGTGGAGAAAAGGGAACCCTCTTACACTGTTGGTGGGAATGCAAACTAGTACAGCTACTATGGAGAACAGTGTGGAGATTCCTTAAAATACTGGAAATAAAATTGCCATGTGAGCCAGCAATCCCACTGCTGGGCATACACACCGAGGAAAGACACGTGTATGCCAATGTTCATAGCAACACTGTTTATAACAGCCAGGACATGGAAGCAACCTAGATGTCCATCAGCAGACGAATGGATAAGAAAGCAGTGGTACATATACACAATGGAATATTACTCAGCCATTAAAAAGAATACATTTGAATCAGTTCTAATGAGGTGGGTGAAGCTGGAGCCTATTATGCAGAGTGAAGTAAGGCAGAAAGAAAAACACCAATACAGTATACTAACACATATATATGGAATTTAGAAAGATGGTAACGATGACCCTATATGCGAAACAGCAAAAGAGACACAGATGTATAGCACAGTCTTTTGGACTCTGTGGGAGAAGGTGAGGGTGGGATGATCTGAGAGAATAGCATTGAAACATGTGTATTATCATATGTAAAACAGATCACCAGTCTAGGTTCAATGCATGAGACAAGGTGCTCAGGGCTGGTGCACTGGGATGACCCAGAGGAATGGGATGGGAAGGGTGGTGGGAGGGGCGTTCAGGACAGGGAATATGTGTAAACCTATGGCTGATTCATGTCAATGTATGGCAAAAACCACTCCAATATTGTAAAGTAATTAGCCTCCAATTAAAAACAAACAAACAAACAAACCTGAAGAGTATGAACTGCCTTTGAGTCTTTAGGAATGTAAGAGCCCCAATCACAGTGCAGTGGAGTCTCACCTGAGGACAAGGACAAAAAACGCCACCACGGAGTACACCAGCAGGTGTCCAATCGACATGAGGTCCACCAGGTTACTGAACTCAAAGAGCAATGCCATGATCCCTAGAATGATGGCACAAACGAGGTGGGGGTCGGCAGTGAGAAACCACTGGATGTACCCAGATAAGGAAAGGGATCCGAGGAGGAGTGGGTTCTGAGGCTCACCTGCAAGAATTCCAGAGGACACGGTGGCCATGATGGGGGTCTTCGTGCAGGCATGGGTTCGGGCAAGTCCTCGGAAAAGGAGCCCGTCCTCTGCCATTTCCTGGATCAACTGAGGCACGGGGAACAAGGAGCTCTGCAGTCTGCAAGGGATGGTGGGAACACGGGTGGGGATGTTGAGAAGCAGGAGAGACCAGGGCTCTGGCTCCCTAGTGTACCTGGTAAGGGGTCTTTCCCTCTCGTTCTCAATCCCAAGGGCTGAAACACCTGAGCATCTGACATTTCATGGAGAGAAGGCCTTGACACTGACCTGTATAAAAGAAAACAGAGGATGCCAACAGCCACGACATATCTGGCAGGGCCCCACCCAACATGGACGAAAGCCTGTGGAAAGGGGCTGTCAGGCTGAATCTGGTAGTAGGGCACCATGAGGGTGAGAGTTGCCGAGACACCAAAATACGCCAAAAAGCAGATGAAGACCGTGGTCATGATGCTGATGGGGATGGAGCGATGAGGGTTGGGGGCTTCTTCCCCTGCAGGGTCGGTGAACATCTCAGGTTAGGAAAACACTGATGGCATAGCACAAAATCCACTTTCCTCTTGAACTTTCAAAAGCTTTTAAAAATCTTCTAACAATCCCTATGCCCAAGGGCAGCCCAATCCCCTGATGGGGCACAAAATGACCAGTTACCTTTAGTGACAATGTCATCAAAACCCACAAACGAGTAGAAACATAGAGCTGCTCCATGGAGAATCCCATCATAGTCGAAGGGCACAAACCCTCCGGAACCCAGAGGGCCCAAGCTACAGTGAGAGAAGAAGCAAGAAAGATCATGAGGGAGGTACGTTCAGTCATCTCTGCTGGACTTCACAGTTAATACCACAAGCCCTGGGCTCCAGGACCTCGTTATCCAGATCCACCAGCTCAGATCTCTTTAGGCCCTGCCAGATTCCCAGCTCTGCACCAGCCCCAACAAGCATGACAAGGACCAGGAGCACCCTCCTGACCTATAAATGTCACCAGATTCAGACGTGTTCAATGTGTAGTCCTGTTCTGTGAGCTTCCAGTTGTGCAGGTCTCCCTTAATGAAGCCAGAGAGGATGATGAAGCTGAGAACTGAAAGATTGATGCCTATGGATATTTTTCCAACCAGGACTGACTCACGAGCTCCCAGAACCAGTATTCCTGTGGGGAAGATGGAATACGAGACATTCCAAGATAACCGAATCAAATCCACAGACACAGAAAGCAGACTAGTGGTGGCCAGAGGTTAGGGGGCTGGGAGATTAAGATGGATAGTCTGTCTTTGCTCAGTGGGTAGTGGGTTTCCTTTTGCTGTGATGAAAATGTCTGAAGTTAAATGAAAGTGATGGTTATATGTCTTGAATGCCGTAAGTACCACTGAATTGCATACTTTAACATGGTTAGTTTCTCACTGTGGCCATTATCATATAATATGGACTCAGTCACTTGGTCATGTCCAACCCCTTGAGACACACAGACAGTAGCCTGCCAGGCTCCTCTGTCCATGGAATTTTCCAGGCAAGATTCCTGGAGTGGTTGCCACTTCCTACTCCAGTCACATAATATACACAACCATCAAATCATCGTGATGTTCACCTTCAGCTTGCATAATGTTGTGTGTCAATTATATATCAATAAGGCTGAGGAAAAATAATAAAATGGCTAATTTTATCCTATGTTAATTTCCTCCCAATTGAAAAAAGTCTCAGTAGAGAGGAAGAAACTTGTCACTCTAAGTAATTCTCAGCTGGGGGTGATTTGGGTCCCCAAGGGACATTTGGCAATGTCTGGAGACATCCCNCAAATCCACAGACACAGAAAGCAGACTAGTGGTGGCCAGAGGTTAGGGGGCTGGGAGATTAAGATGGATAGTCTGTCTTTGCTCAGTGGGTAGTGGGTTTCCTTTTGCTGTGATGAAAATGTCTGAAGTTAAATGAAAGTGATGGTTATATGTCTTGAATGCCGTAAGTACCACTGAATTGCATACTTTAACATGGTTAGTTTCTCACTGTGGCCATTATCATATAATATGGACTCAGTCACTTGGTCATGTCCAACCCCTTGAGACACACAGACAGTAGCCTGCCAGGCTCCTCTGTCCATGGAATTTTCCAGGCAAGATTCCTGGAGTGGTTGCCACTTCCTACTCCAGTCACATAATATACACAACCATCAAATCATCGTGATGTTCACCTTCAGCTTGCATAATGTTGTGTGTCAATTATATATCAATAAGGCTGAGGAAAAATAATAAAATGGCTAATTTTATCCTATGTTAATTTCCTCCCAATTGAAAAAAGTCTCAGTAGAGAGGAAGAAACTTGTCACTCTAAGTAATTCTCAGCTGTGGGTGATTTGGGTCCCCAAGGGACATTTGGCAATGTCTGGAGACATCCCGATTGTCACAGTTTGGGAAATACGAGTCACAGGTGTTTAGTGAATGAAGTCCAAAGATGCTACACACCTGACAGTGATTGATTAAGAAAACCCTGCAGTGCTGCATCAGCCCCCAACACCAAAGGCTGTTTCAGCCTGGAAGGTCAGCAATGCCGAGGGTGGGAAACAACGGTCTACATCTTGACTTCCTGTCTTTCGTTAACCAGACCCTAATTTCTAGTTCCCACAGCTCTGCCACTCATGCCTTTCCCACCCTAGTTCCCCCGCCACCCCACTTCCCAGTCTTCCCATCCTAACTTGGATCCCTGTCTCACCCGTGAGCAACAGCACCAGGAACATCGCGACAAAGTCTGGATACTTGGCCAGATAGTAGGGCATATACGGAGAGAAAGATCCCTCTAAGGCCTGAAAGATGTGGTTCCCAATCAGGCTGTCGAAGGCGATGCTCCAGGCCCTGGCCACGCTGCCCGTGACTGCAGCAGAATAAGAAAGAACATTCATTGACAAATATAAATTGGACCCCCCCCATACACCAAGACACCTTCATGGATCACAGCATTGTTGTGGTGAAGGGCAAGTATAGCTCAATAAAACTATGAGCCATGCCATGCAGGACCACTCAAGACGGATGGGTCACAGTGAAGAGTTCTGACAAAAGATGGGCCACTGGAGAAGGAAATGGCAACCCACTCCAGTATTCCTGCTAGGAGGACCCCATGCACAGCATGAAAAGGCAAACAGTTACGATGCCCGAAGAGGAGCCCCCCAGGTCAGAAGGTGTCCAACATGGGAAAGATTGATGATAAAAGGAGAAGAGGGCAGCAGAGGATGAGATAGTTGGACAGCATCATCGACTCAGTGAACATGAGTTTGAGCAAACTCCAGGAGAGAGTGGAGGACAGAGGAGCCTGGCGTGCTGTAGCCCATGGGGTTGCAAAGAGTTGGAC
Source organism: Redunca redunca (assembly GCA_006410935.1). Taxonomy (NCBI): domain Eukaryota; kingdom Metazoa; phylum Chordata; class Mammalia; order Artiodactyla; family Bovidae; genus Redunca; species Redunca redunca. The sequence goes on from SJYQ01001480.1 coordinate 272,435, forward strand.
ACAATTTAGTGACAGAAGAACAACAACAAATACACAAAGTCATGTGTGTTGGGGGAAAAGTACAAAACACCAAATCTCAGAGAGCTTCTTTTCATGGGGTGGGGAAAATAGACCCAGATAATTCTAAAATAGGTTAACTATTTAATGTCAGTGGGAAACGAGGTGAGTGGGAGCAAGTTGTCTGTGTGATGAGTATTAAAATTTTAGTTCAAATCCTAATGGAAACTCTATGAAGGCAACTGCTAAGCAGAGACTTCAGTATGGTGAGGGGATAAGCCTGTGGGCCATGCCTCCCTCTCACCCACTCCCTACAGTGTCCTTTCCTCTGGGTTCTTGGTCCATTATTTCAGGAAAGCAGGGGAGAGCTGAGAAGAATGAAGTTGTGGACTTTTCCTGACGTTATTTCCCTCCTCCACTCACGGAGTGGATAATGCAGTTCTCATGCACGACCGAAGACCCAAACGCCCGCTGCTGGTCTCCCAGACTTCAGCCCCACACCTACCCCCAACCCTTCCCCTCACCAACGATGTAGGACAGTATGAGGTTCCAGGCAGTGACGAAAGCCCACAGTTCTCCCACGCTGATGTAGCTGTAGAGATACGCAGAACCGGTCCATGAGACCTGTGTCCCAAACTCGGCATAGCAGAGCCCAGACAACACAGAAGACACAGCGGCCACCAAGAAGGAGATGACGATCGCTGGTCCAGCGATGAACATGGCCACTTCTCCCACCAGGATGTACACGCCAGCCCCCAGCGTGCTGGCCACACCGAAGGCCACCAGCTTCAGGGTGTTCAGAGGAGCCGTGGGACTCTCAGAATCCTCAGTGGGCTCCAGGAGCCGCCTGCGGACCAGCTTCTGACCGAACTGGTGGAGATCCTGACACCGCATCCTGGATGGAGTTGAGGAGCTGTGATCTGCTGAGGAAATAAGACACGAAGCCATCAGCAAGGTCCACCCGCCCTTGGCCCTGGGAGTCCCATTCCATGGAGTAGTGGAGCGATGAGAGGCAGGTGGTAAAAGGACACTTGGGATAAGGTCTGCATCTCTGAGCTTTGGTTTCTTCAAACACAAAGAAATCTTCTCACATGTTTCAAAGTTACTGGAAAGGCTTTTTAAAGAGAAGTGAGGTGGGGCGGATTAGGTCTCCCCCAGAATGTGCCACTTGGAATATGGACTGTTTGGTGTGTGTCTGTGCTCACTCCTGTCTGACTCTTTGAGACCCCCTGGACTGCAGCCCATCAGGCTCCCCTGTTGTGGGATTCTCCAGGCAAGAATGCTGGAGTGGGTTGCCGTGATCTCTTCCAGGTGATCTTCCCAACCCAGGGATCCAACCTGAGTCTCCTGTGTCTCCTGCATTGGCAGATGGACTCTTTACCACTAAGACCCCTGGGAAATCCCTGGAATGTCTTGAGCTGAAGGCAGTTAAGACCCGCAGACTCAGGAAACGCTTTCTGTCTCTCCCTTAACTGCTCAAATGTACATGTACAAGCACAAACATACATCCACTTATTGTGCCACAATATATAGACTTTTTTAAAAAAAATTGAAGGTTTGTGGCAACTGTATGTTGTCAGATGATGGTTAGCAATTTTTCTTTTTACAAATAAAGCGCCTAAAAATTACAGAATCTGAAGGAGTAAGGAAACCTGGAGCCTGGAAGGCCATAGTCAAAGGGATCGCAAAGAGTCAGACAAGACTGAGCGCCTAAACAACAACAACAGGATTGGAAAAGCTTGGGATCCCCCTGAGAGTTGGGAGAAGTCAGAAGGGGGTCATTTAGAGTGTTAGGAGAGTTAACCTCAGTCCATTTACCTATTTTGTGGCAACAAAAATCTAATTGTAAGATAGCATTATAATCTAGAGACCCAAGTTTTAGGCCACTTTCCAACCCCCAACTTAAAAAAAGGCCAGAGATTGTTAAAGGAAACCTGAGTTTTCCTTTTCTTGGCCCATCTGGATTTTGAAGGGCATCCTCCCAGGTTGAGCTTCCCTGGGGGCTCAGACAGTAAAGAATCCGCCTACAGTGCAGGAGACACAGATTCGATCCCTGGGTGGGGAAGATGCCCTGGAGAAGGGAATGGAAACCCACTCTAGTATCCTTGTCTGGAGAATCCCATGGACAGAGGAGCCTGGCAGGCTACAGTCCACAGGGTCGCAAAGAATCGCACATGATTTAGTGACTAAACAACAGCTACAACAAAGTGGGAGCAATTTGATGGCTATGGTGGTAGGTGCTGTGCCCTGACTCCAGGCATGGTTCTCCCAAAGTTGATGAGGAAGCTCTGCTTGGTGAGGGACAGGCTGGGTGTTGTTGTTTAGGCAGAATGAGAGAAATGGGGAGAAGGGCAAGAAAAAGATAACTGGGGCTCCTTTATTGAGCAGACCTAGATTAACCTCTGCAGGTCTTGGAAAGAGAACAAAGCAGAGAGTGAGAGCAAGTTCTCCTGTGAGAGAGAGTCAGAGGTCTCCAGCCAGCAGTTTGGGGAGACCTGCAGTTTACCTTAAAATCCTGGGTTTCAGTCCCAAATGATCTTGGAGAGAGAGAGCCGTTGAGTGCTGGCTTAGTTCTTTGCCCAAGAATTGGGCTCAAGTATGCTGTATGAAAACCAGGACCCCTAGTTGCCAGTACAGCAGAGGCTAGAAACTAGAGACAAGGTTCTCCTGGCTCTAGTACCGAGTTTAAAAAAAAAAAGAAGAAGAAGTATTTCTCCAGGAGGCGAAAACTAAAAATATGGTAAAAGTGTATTAGTAGAGACACAGCACAGTCGTGCGGAAGCACACAGACGAACAGTTTGTTTAGTTAAGACAGAAGCCAGGCAGAGCTCACACCCAAGGGAAAGGCTGTGGGCATCCTCCTGAAGGAGGAGGGGCCCCATAAAGACACTGTTAAATCGTCTATGCAGGGCAGTTCTTCCTGTCTTTGTTTACCTTGGCCAATTACCTGGCTTCTTTGTCCACACCTGCCCTGCCTTAGGACCCTCCCTGAGCTATTTTTCTAGATGGATTCCAGCACACAGGCCTGTGGGGGCCTGGACATCACCTATTATGAGATGGCACCCCCTCCTTTTTGTCCCCCAAGGAAACTTTCTGCACATGTGTGGTGCCCCAAAGATAGAAAATGTGTGACCTCTTGATCTTTTACACACACAGGGTTTAGCCCCTTTCTGTCCCTGCTGTGTTTGTTATAGTAACATGTCCACAGCAGGCAAAGTCCAGTTATTTACCCTGCTCCTGGCATTTCCATCTCCAAGTGCAAACAGAAGTTTAGTGTAAATATCTAGCCTAGACCTCACCTGCCTCGTTCCTCAGGCAACGTAAACAGAAGGCTAGTTGTAGATGTAGTTTTTCTCCTGTTCATCTACCCTTTGTGTGTCTTCTTTGCAGGCTCTAGACAGAGAACCTAGGAGGACAGAGGACAAGATTATCTGCCCCAAGAGCAATAAAGTTTAAATGCTTCTACAATATGATGAGGGTTCCCTGGTGGCTCAGATGTAAAGAGTCTGCCTGCAATGCAGGAGTTCCCAGTTCAATCTCTGGGTCACGAAGATCTCCTGGAGAAAGGAATGGCAACCCACTCCAGTATTCTCACCTGGTAATCCCATGGACAGAGAAGCCTCACAGGATATAGTCCATGGGGTCACAAAAGAGCCAGACACAACTGAGTGACTAAACAACAACAAATATATATATATACACATACATATATATTCATACATGCATACAATGGAATGAAACTCAGCCATGAAAAATGTAACAATGATACTTGCAGCAGTATGGACCTAGAGCTTATCATAGTTAGTGAAGAAAGTCAGAAAGAGAAAGAAAAATACCATATGATACCACTTATACATGGAATCTAAAATACAATCCAAATGAACTTATCTATAAAACAGAAAGAGACTCACAGATATAGAGACCACACATATGATAGCCAAGGGAGAGGGAGAAGGAAGGATTGGGAGTTTGGGATTAGCACATGCAAACTATTCTATATAGATAAACAACAAGATCCTACTGTATAGCACAGGGAACTATAATCAATATCTTGTGATAAATGTCACTGAAAAGAATATATCAATATATATGTATATCTGAGTCACTTTGCTGACAGAAGAAATTATCTCAACACTGTAAATCAACTATACTTCAATAAAATCAAAAGAAAATAGTTCAAAAGAAGCAGCCAATAAGTGAGAGTCTAAATTTAAAAAATAAGACATCTAAAATAGGCATGAGGGATTTAGTAGTAAGGAGCACTCCCCTCTTTAACAACAGCAGGACATTTGGAATCCAACCCACATTGGGTTTAAAAAATCTGACTTTTTAAACAAGTGTAATATAAAAGGAGAAAACATACAGAGTTTACAATAATGTAAGGACAGGGACTTAAGCCATGAGAATGGCGTGTCTGATATCACCCTGTATAGAACTTTCTTGTTTAGTCACGCAGTCATGTCTGACCCTTTTGTGGCCCCATGGACTGTAACGTGCCAGGTTCCTCTGTCCCTGGGGTTTCCCAGGCAAGAAGACTGGAGAGGGTTGCCATTTCCTCCTTTAGGGGATCTTCCTGTCCCAGGGGTCAAACCCATGTCTCCTGCATTGGCAGGCAGACTCTTTACCCCTGAAGCACCAGGGAAGCCCAGTAGACAACCCCACTGACAGGCACTCTCTTCCTGTTATGAATCATGAGAGAGCCACTCAGGCCCACCTCTGCTGCTTTCTCCCCACCTTCTCATCTTTCCAACATAACTTCCCACGTTTGTAATTCATCTCACGGTGACTGCGGTAACTGTCGGAGGTATGCTCACATTCCTGTTCTTTTTCCTTTTTCATTCAACTGTTACCCTGTGTTTCCAAGTGAGTGTCCTGGTCATTATCCCTTCCCTAACTTCCCAGCCCTCTGACCTCTATCTCTCAAATGCTGCTGCTACTGCTAAGTCGCTTCAGTCGTGTCCGACTCTGTGCGACCCCATAGACGACCTCCTACCAGGCTCCTCTGTCCCTGGGATTCTCCAGGCAAGAACACTGGAGTGGGTTGCCATTTCCTTCTCCAATGCATGAAAGTGAAAAGTGAAAGGGAAGTCTCTCAGTCGTATCTGACTCTTCGAGACCCCATACTAACACCTTTTCATTTTTGTGTACTTCCTAAATTGTCTGAAATTATTACTCAATTTATATCCATCGCTGAGTTTGGGTGCGTTGTATTTACATTATATATGAATATTTTACATTGATGTTGAGTTCACTGTGGCCTGTGATTCACAGTTGATAACCTGACACCCCCCCCTCCGGGATTCAGCATGTTAGTCCTCCCATTTGTGCCTCCTCTTCCTGCCTCTTTTCTGTCTCAGATGGAAACACTTCTTCATCTCATTCTGTCTCTCTCTTGCCTTCTGCCCCCTCCCCCATGCATCCTGTTTTTGACATGAATTCATCACTGTGCCTTGCTTAGATCAGCGGGTTTCCTGTCTTGGTTGCATTTGGAAACCAATCCAAATCCCTAAGCCAGGCTAGCCCTGACAGAACGGAAACTAAATCACAGGGGAGTCGAGAGGAAATCATGTGACCTGGGAAGAGGATGAAAAAATTCCGTCACGGTATCGTCAAAGATTCTTCCATTATGAGGGGACCCTCTTGGGAACACACACACACACACACACACACACAC
>SJYQ01001480.1:279746-307897 GCA_006410935.1 Redunca redunca
TTCTGTGATTTGTTGGTTATTCAGAAGTGTGTTGTTCAGCCTCCATATGTTGTAATTTTTAATAGTTTTTCTCCTGTAATTGAGGTCTAATCTTAATGCATTATGGTCAGAAAGATGCTTGGAATGATTTCAATTTTTTTGAATTTATCAAGGCTGGATTTATGGCCCAGGATGTGATCTATCCTGGAGAAGGTTCCATGAGCATTTGAGAAAAAGGTGAAATTCATTGTTTTAGGGTGAAATGTCCTATACATATCAATTAGGTCCAACTTGTCTATTGTATCATTTAAAGTTTGTGTTTCTTTGTTAATTTTCTGTTTAGTTGATCTGTCCATAGGTGTGAGTGGGGTATTAAAGTATCTCACTATTGTGTTATTCTTAATTTCCCCTTTCATACTTGTTAGCATTTGTCTTACATATTGCGGTGCTCCTATGTTGGGTGCATATATATTTATAATTGTTATATCTTCTTCTTGGATTGATCCTTTGATCATTATGTAGTGTCCTTCTTTGTCTCTTTTCACAGCCTTTGTTTTAAAGTCTATTTTATCTGATATGAGTATAGCTACTCCTGTTTTCTTTTGGTCTCTATTTGCATGGAATATCTATTTCCAGCCCTTCACTTTCAGTCTGTATGTGTCCCTTGTTTTGAGGTCAATTAATTTTAAATAAAGGCGATTATCCTCAATAATGTGGATGGACCTCATCCAATCAGCTTAAAGTCCCTAAGAACAAAACTGAAGTTTCCTTGAGGAGGAGAGATTCCACTGGTGTGCTGTAGAGACCACTCCTGCTTGAGCTTGCCTTACAGATTTTAAGCTTGCCTAGCCCCCTACAATGGCATATGCCAATTCCTTACAGCCTGTCAATCCACGCATACACATATACATACATGATTCACTGGTTCTGTCTTTCCAAGAGAACCCCTGAGCACTGCAGATGCCTTCTTACTCTTTGCAAAACCTGCTACCATAGAACATTGTTTTATAGACTTGGAGACTGACATTCACTAAGGTGAGGTAACTTGCTCAATGTCAGTGGCAGAGCTGAGGTGTAAATTCAAGTTTCTTCCTCTGTGCCCATTGCTCTCAGTCCTCTTTCCTCTGTGGTTTTTAGACTGTCATCCATCAGAAGTGACACTGTGTTGGTCTGCAAGATCTTAACTGCAGAAAATCCTTACTTTTTATAGCATTGAACTTTAGAATCTTCTGCACAGATACAAATACCTACCTGTCAATACCACAGCCCAACAGCAGTGACAAAGGCAGTGTAATGCCCCCAATCCAATTCCAGGTAGGGATTGGAGGTCTAACACAGTGATTTAGAAATTCGGAGTTGGCTACCTGCTCACATACCACTCTGTCCCTGTGCCTCTCTGCTGTCACCACCATTGCAAAGGAGTGGGAACCAGTGGGTCTTTGGGAAAAAGTGACTGCTACCATGTCTGCTGATTTTCTCCCTCTGCCCTGCCACACATACACTATGCTTTCTTATTGTCTCTTGGCTGTCAAACATCAAGCAATCATCAATAAGCTCCACCTCAGTAAGTCAGAAAGAGACAAATGCAACATGATACCACTTACATGTGGAATCTGAAATATGACTCAAATGAACCTGTTGATAAAACAGAAGCAGACTCAGACACAGAGAACAGACTTGCGATTGCTAAGTGGGAGGTAAGTGACGAAGGGATGGGTTGGTACTTTGAGGTTAGCTGATGTAAGTTGTTATATTTAGGATGGGTAAACAAGAAGGTCTGACTATATAGCACAGGGGACTATATTTACTATCCTGTGATAAACCATAATAGAAAAGAATATAAAAAGCAATGTATTCTGTGCTCAGTCATGTCCGACTCTTTGTCAGACATGTACACATATAGGTGTGTGTATGTATATGTGTATGTGTGTGTGTGTGTGTGTGTGTGTGTGTGTGTGTGCTAAGTTGTTTCAATCTTTGCAACCCATGGACTGTAGTCTACCAGGTTCCTCTGTCCATGGGATTCTCCAGGCAAGAATACTGGAATGGGTTGCTGTTTCCTTCTCCAGGGCATCTTCTCAACCCAGGGATAGGACCAGTGTCTCCTGCATTGGCAGGTAGGTTCTTTACCGCTGAACCACCAGGGAAGACCCCCCCCCAAAAAAATAAAAAATAAAAACCCAATGTATATGTATAAAACCTGAATCACTTTGTTATACAGCAGAAATTAACACAACATTGTAAATCAACTATACTTCAATAAAATAAAATTTTAAAAAATAATGATAATCCCTTCATCTCAATCAAACTTACCTCTGATTCCTTCTCTCAGGAACTCACTAGCTAAATAATTTGAAAATTTACATTGCCTGTAGTGATACAGCCAACAAACCTGTTGACTAGACATACTTCACAGACAATACTCATATAATGAAAAGAGTGTTTTTGTCTCAACTCCAAAGAAACACAAGTTGGAAAAAACAATTTGGGGTAGGTCAGGTACCAGAAGATAAAGACTTAAAGAATCCTAAGTCAGTGCCTTTCAAATCCTGTCCAAAAGGATCAGTCCTAGATATGACTTATTTCATCAGAGCAATGGTAGTTTTTTAAAATTAATTGATTTATTTTGATTGGAGGATAATTACAATATTGTAGTGGTCTTTGCCATATATCAAATGAATCAGCCACAGGTATACGTGTGTCCCCCTCATCCTGAACCCTTCTTCCACCTCTCTCCCCACCCTATCCCTCTGAATTGTCACAGAGCACCGGCTTTGGGGCCCCTGCTTCATGCATCGAACTTGTACTGGTCATCTATTTTATCTAACATGTGCATGGTAATGTACAATGCTATTCTCTCAAATCATCCCACCCTCGCCTTCTCCCACTGAGTCCAAAAGTCTGTTCTTTACGTCTGTGTTTCCTTTTCTGCCCTGCAAGTAGAATCATTGGTATCACCTTTCTAAATTCCATATATATGCATTAATATATGGTATTTGTCCTCTTTCTGACTTACTTCACTCTGTATAATAGGCTCCAGGGTCATCCACCTCATTAGAACTGACTCAAATGCGTTATCGCTGTAGTTGTTGCTGCCACACTGTCTTGTTGTTGGAACCATCTTTGGCAATCTGGTCCAGTCATTGTCCCCTGGTTAGCCAGTATATGACATAGCTGTAATGCCACCAAAATTTGGCATCCCAGAGGTGCGAAGGACTGAACACAGCTGGAAGCAATGGACCTGGACCTTCACTGCTGGGTCAGCAATGATTTCTCAGCAAAAAAAATTATTGAGTGAAAGATTCTTTAAATTCCATAGTAGCTTCCCCACCTAGGGAGGGGAAGTCTCACAGGGACCTCCCTGGTGGTCCAGTGTCTAAGACTCCATGCACCCAATCGGGGGCCCGGGATTCAATCCCTGGTCAAGGAACTAGATCCCACATGTCGCAACTAAAAATCCTGCTTGCCACAAGAAAGACCCGGCATGACCAAATAAATTAATTAATTAAAAAAACTTTCACACAGATAATTTCATATAATCCCATAAAACCCTTTTTCTTCCCCTATCTCTATCTTGCCCTTCCCCCCTTTCCTTATCCCACTTGTAACCGCTATCCTTTCCCCTCTGAGTTTGCTTCTTTTTTGTTTTATTCACTAGTTTGTTAGCAATAGGCTGACTTTGACACTCTTGGTTTCTGATCACACAGCTCTTTGAACACACAGCCTTCACAGCCATCCCCCTCCACATCCACTCATTCCAAGAGTCAGGCAGTTGGCCAGAGTCAGCCTCTCTCATGAAGAAACATTCTGGCTTGTGATAAGAGAGAGAATTTCTCCTTGTTCTGATCTCAGGCCTGCCAGTTTCCTGACCTGACACTTCTCTTTCCACAGCAAGCACCCCACCATTAGACAACCCATAACTTGTGAGCGGCGGCAGTGCATATAGCTTAATGAATTTCTGGGCACCCACCCTTAGGCCCTTTCTGCACATCACCGCCCACTCATCCTTTGTTACACTTATGAACTTGTTCTAGGTTATATGCTCAGTGTCCTTTTGGATCATGTTGCCCCTAGAGTTTCACTCTAGTTCATGTAGAGCAGGGATTTCTGACTCAGATGAGGGTTCTACACGAACGAGTTTCTTAGATATTGTGGTCACTCAGAGGAGTTCTTGCAGAGATTATGAGCTGCAAACTGAATAATGTCAGAGGTCTTTTCGAGTAACTGAAGACTCAGCCTGCAAAACAGTTTAAGGTCCAATCATATTAATTGACTAAGTCTCATAATATTTTAATTTAAAATCTTAGAGGAGTTCACTGAGCTTTCTGAGGGCTAGGCTTAGGTAAGAAGACTACCTGGAGTACTGTCCCATTTGGCAACCATAGTGCATGGCAAGAAGCCACCCCAGGCTTCTAAAGGGTCGAGGACAAGCAATCGTGTTGTGTTGAAAGTTGCTCTCTGGTCTGAAAAATGGAGATATGCAGGGAGGAATGGATTCTGTCGTTGTCTTTTCTCTTCTAACATGGTCTCCAGCTGCAAATTGTGATGTTCTAAAGGAAAACATAAGGCTTCCCAGGTGACCCTAATGGTAAAGAACCTGCCTGCCAATGCAGGAGACTTCAGAGACACAGGTTCGATCCCCGGGTTAGGAAGACCCCCTGGAGGAGCGCATGACAACCCACTCCAGTATTCTTGCCTGGAGAATCCCATGGACAGAGGAGCCTGGCTGGCTACAGTCCATAGCGTCACACAGAGTCAGACACAACTAAAGCAACTTACAAAGGAAAACATGGGGCTTCCCAGCTGGCGCTAGTGGTAAAGAACCTGCCTGCCAGTGCAGGAGATGTAAGAGATGTGGGTTCAATCCCTGGGTTGGGAAGATCCCCCTGGAGGAGGGCATGGCAACCCACTCTAGTGTTCTTGCCTGGGAAATCCCTTGGACAGGAGAGCTTGGCAGGCTACAGTCCATAGGGTGGCAAAGAGACTGACAAGACAAGCCCACACGGGCAAAGGAAAACACATCATGGCAATCATTTTGCTGTATATACACATCAAAGCATCATATTGTACAACTAAAACTAATACAACGTTATATGTCACTCATAGCTCAACAAAAAATAAAATGGGGAGAAAATTTTCAAATCTTAAAAATAATTCACACACATGCTAATTGACTAATAAATAAAATTTAAAACTCTATGTTAGAGCAAAAAAGATTATTTTTTAGTTGTCTTCAACTTATGGATAGTGATAATAGTTTATCACTTATTTTAATAATATTAATTAACAGTAGTATTTATATTTATATTTAGTCATAGTATGATATTATTGGGCTTCCCAGCTGGCGCTAGTGGTAAAGAACCCAGCTGCCAATGCAGGAGATGTAAGAGATGTGCATTCAATTCCTGGATTGGGAAGATCCCCCTGGAGGAGGACATGGCAACCCACTCCAGTATTCTTGCCTGGAGAATCCCCATGGACAAGAGGAACCTGGTGGATACAGTCCATGGGGTCGCAAAGAGTTGGACATGACTGAAGCGACTTTGCACAGCACACATGATATTATTAGCCCATCATAATCCAGTAATTAGAGAGGAACGATTACTCATCTCTCCTTCTGCCTGTTACATCATGCTGCACTATTATAGCCAAGTTGGAAGGTAAGGGATTTTTCTCTACTAACTTTTGTTATAAGAATTTGGGCAGCAAAGCAAGTCACTTAACCTCTCAATTTCATCAGCCATAAATATCATGTTACTTATTTTTTAAGGCTGCTGGGAAGACAGAGATGTTTGCTGCATTTAGTGTAAGACTTGTCATATGCTATCATGTAACATAGTTACTATTGTCATCAAGAAACACTATCCTATGTACTTTTTCCTTTCCATGCCCCATTTTCCTTAAGAAGTGATTGCCTGGAACTCATATTTCTGAGTCCACAGTCACTTAAGTGGTCTGTCATAGGTATAACAAATATCTGAGTAACTTTCATAATTTTCCATTCCTTACCTTTTAACTTCATTGCACTGACTCTGTCAGTCTGTCTGCTGACAGTGTCTGTACAACAGCTGCATGACAATTCAGTTGAACAGAACTGGCTCCTTTAGCTACCTTAGAAATGCCAATTGACCACTAGATGTCAGAGCTGCTCAGAAACCACATTCATTTCTCCACCTTTTTTTAAAATTATTTTTTTATTGAAGGATAATTGCTTTACAGAATTTTGCTGCTTTCTGTCAAACCTCAACATGAATCAGCCATAGGCATACATACGTTCCGTCCCTCTTGAACCTCCCTCCCATCTCCCTCCCCATTCCACTGCTCTAGGCTGATACAGAGCTGTTTGAGTTTCCTGAGCCATATAGCAAATTCCTGTTGGCTTTCTATTTTACATATGGTAATGTAAGTTTCCATGTTACTCTTTTCATACATCTCACCCTCTCCTCCCCTTTCCCCATGTCCATAAGTCTATTCTCCACCTTTTTATGAAGAGATTTTCAGTGACTTTGACAACCATTTCATGAGGGTCATATTTCAATTGGGGATCAATTTTGTTTGAGTTTGCAAATCCATGTTTCATGCCAGTATAATTTGTTTTCTTCAAGGATAAAATTTAAGGACAGTTTGCTATTTTTTGCAGTCCATGTGATAAAGTGGCTGACACACAGGTGGCCATGGACCCAAGTTATAGTGACGAAAAAGACAACTGCAAAGCCCTAAAAAAATCAAGTAGTGATGAAAAGACCAGGCTCAGAGAGTGGTATGATTACAGTGACAATCAGAAGCTACAACTAAAAGAAAACATCTATTATGATATAAAAGTAATCAAACTCTACACCTTAGACATCAAGCCTTTTGGAATAAAAAGTCTCTTCTTTTTCTTTAATTGCACTGGGATCCTGGACCAGCAGTGTGTGGGCATGAGAGTTTGCAGTCATGGAGGGTCTGGTTAAAGAGCAAGCTCAGAGGACAGCCTACATTAATTGCTTGGCAATGTTAGTGCTACTTCCAAAAGTCACCTAAATATTGTTCAGAACATAATAATGGACATAAGCTGTAACAAGACTGAGGAAAGAGAAAAAGAAGGAGAACGAACTCTCTCTAGAGGAGAGAACTCCATGGCAAGAATAAATCTACCAAGGCACACAGAGGAAGAAGGTCTAAAAGAGTGTATACCAAGACACACAAAAAAATTTGATGTGAAATTTATCCATTTTACTTCATTTTCTCTCCTGTCTTTGTCTTGCATCTCTCTGCACATCAGAAAATTAAATACAGGTCCCAAGTACCTGCCTAATTCCTCAATCAGGTAAAACCTGAAATCAAGGGGGGGAAAGGGGCACCTGGACATAGTGTCCCCACCTGTGATAACACAGTGGAAGGGAATACACAAAATCATGCTGTCTGGCACCTCTGACCTTGAAGAGAGTTTCAGCAGGGTCCTTCCCATGTGGCAGAAGCTCTAAGGTTGATAAATAAATTTCTCTCACAAATAATCTAGGTGCCCTTTAGACCACTGTTTCTCCTAGTGTGAGCAAGTCTGTGCACTTGCCCTTCAGTGATAAGCATCCCTACTATGTTTCACAGTGTCAAGGGTGGAGTTCCTGTCCATACTGGGACTCCATCTCTTACTCATCTCTATAGGCACACATCTCCTATGAACATCTCTGTCATTTATTTTGTACAGATTCTGTTCGATTAGCCGTTCTTAAGGAGGCATTGCTGTATGTGCAAATGTTGATATGAAGTGAACATGAGAAAAAGGTGAGTTCAGGGTCTTGCTGCACTGCCACCTTAGATTAGAACTTTGGGTAGTATCGTTTTTAGGTGTCTCTTATAAACTGTGTGTGTGAGTGCATGCTCAGTTATGTCCAACTCTCAGTGACCCCACGGACTCACGCCCATCAGGCTCCTCTGTCCAGGGAATTTTCCAGGCAAGAATACTGGAATGGGTTGCCATTTCCTACTCCAGGGGATCTTCCTGACCCAAGGATCAAAACTGTGTCTCTTGCATTTCCTGCATTGGCAGCCAGATTCTTTACCACTGTTATGCCCAGATGCATTTCTAGTCTAACCTGAGTATTTTTAAGAGACGCTTTTAAATCATCTCCTGCATTTTAATTACTAATATATTTAAAGTTATTCCATGTTATTTTGTGTTTGCCATTTAGTTTGATGTTACTTCCCTTCACCTTTCTTATTTACAATTGTGTAGGTCTAGTTTTTTTTTTTTCATCATTTCCCTGTTGTTTAAGACATGGCATTTTTCAATATTCATATTCTATACTGTATATATAGTTAATTCAAATTTAAAATGTATTTTTCTAGCTAAATAGAAAGCTAATTCCCACTTCAGTTCTCACAAATAAGACAAAGTTGAAGTGTTTTATTTCCTTCTACTCTCTTCTACTTTGCAACTTTCAAGTTTACTTCTTGATAGAGAATGGTCTTTATCAAGAGAAAAAAAAGAAGTTTGAAGAATATATGCAAGTATGAAGAATTAATGGTAAGCAAAGAAAGTAGTACTAAATTAGTAAAGTAAATGTGTATTTTTTATAAGATCTCGATTACAAAATGGAATCTTTTAGTTACTAAGTACCTACTTCCCCCTGTTAGCCCAGGAGTCCTCTGGAAATTTATGATGTGTCTGAGAGAGAAGTTCTTGTACTTTGGGGCCAGACAAAGATTCCTTTGAACACCCTGAACTGGGAATTGCTACTGCTGCTGCGAAGTCACTTCATTCATGTCCGACTCTGTGTGACCCCATAGACAGCAGCCAGAGATGATATAATCTCATCTACATGGTCATAGCCATCTACTCTGTTCTTCACCTCTAGCTCATACTGGATAGGTTCCTGCAAAAGTTTCTTTTCTATCCACAGGTGAGGCCACTGATGCTCTCTTAAAGACCCGCTTCTGCTTTCCAGAGCCACCCTTTCCAGAATCAATTTGCTCAAGACAATTTCTTTATCAATTGCAGTTTTTGGTCACTCACTTGGTCCTGATTCTTTATTGACTTTATCTGGTTGGTTCTCAACCAACATCACACCTGACTGTTCTCCACACCTTCCCCTTGGTCTCTGATATCCTGATTTGGCACTTTGTTTTGTCCCCTGAGGGCTTCTCTGACAGCTCAGTTGGTAAAGAATCCATCTGCAATGCAAGAGACCCTGGTTCGATCCCTGGATTGGGAAGATCCTCTGGAGAAGGGAAAGGTTACCCACTCCAGTATTCTCGCCTGAAGAATTCCCTGGACTGTATAGTCCATGGGGTCGCAAATAGTCGGACACGACTGAGTGACTTTCACTTTGTTTCCTGAACTTCACTCCTGATTCCACCCCAGCTAGGAAAGGTGTTTGGATGCATCTTTTATTGTTTTACAAAGATGACTTTTAGGAGGAAAAGAAAGGGAAGAGAGTAAGTTAAATATTGTTTCTTGACTACCAAATATGTACCAAATACTTTGCTTGATGATTTAGACGCACTCTTAATCAGTTCAACCAATACTGGAGTTAGATGTCATTAACCCTTAAAAGGATGTCAACACACTCCAATTTAATTGATTTCCAAACAAGTGTGAAATGATTAAGGTCCTATAACCTAACAAAAGCACCAAGATTTATTGATCAATTTATTAGTCAAGAAGTATTCACGTCTTCCCAGCAACTAATGACCTTCTTGAAGTTAAGTTACATTGTTACAAATGCATTTTATTTCAACTCCAAGGAAACTGCCATAGGCATTCAAGGGCATATACAACAGTTTCTGTTTTAATGCACTTCTAAAATAACAATATTTTGGGTTGATACATCGTTTGGTATCTTTTTAAAGATTAATTTGTGGTACAAAATCTCAATCAAAAGACGCAAATACATGGTTGCATGACAAAATATATGAGATATCACTGTGTGTTACATGAGTTTAGTTTTCTCTCTTCGTTCTTTACATTCATAAAATTCTTCACTATCTCCTATTTTCTAAAATGTCTTAGGAGATGGATTGGTACTTTCAGTTATATCATGTTGATATTTTACAAGGTATTATAATATGCAGAGATAGTCATGGGGAGTAGTAAAACTGTTGAATATTTCAATGTGCTCTTTCAAGTATATTTCTAAGAACACAAAAATCCTATGTGTGGAGACAAATAGTGCATATAACTGGATTAAATTCATGCTAGTAGCGAAAAGTTGCCTTTCCTCATAGATGAAAATTAATAAAAAAAATCACAAATCTACAAAGAGAAGTGAGAACTATTACTCCTAAGTAGTAAGATCATCTCATGTACTTATCATAATGAAGAGGGAGAGTTTCTGCCTTCATCTGTTTTCCTGGCATCTGACAAGAAATGGCTTAATTAAGATTGCTGACCACTTTCTACTACAACTGGTTCAAGCAGGAATTCCTTTGGAGGCTCACCAAACTGTTACTGTAACATACATCACAAGGGGAAGAAGAAGTCAGTGCAATTTAGAGAATATATTACTCTTGTGGTGTAATATATCACTGGATCACTGCTTTGGTGAATAACTTTTTAAATTGTTTTAAGGTAGAAAAGACTTTAAAAAATATTTTGTTCATTAGAAACTTGAAAGATTTTTATCCTATGCCTTATAGAACTGGGGAGGGAGACAGTTGTTGCTGTTTAGTTGCTAAGTTATATCCAACTCTTTGTGATCCCATGAACTGCAGCACACCAGGCTTCCCTGCCTTCATTATTTCCCAGAGTTTGCTCAAACTCATGTCCACTGAGTTGGTGATGCCATCCAACCATCTCATCCTCTGTCGTCCCCTTCTCCTCCTGCCTTCAATTTTTCCCAGCATCAGGGTTTTTTCAAATGAGTCAGCTCTTAGCAGCAGATGGTCAAAGTATTGGAGCTTCAGCTTCAGCATCAGTCCTTCCAATGAACATTCAGGGTTGATTTCCTTTAGGATTGACTGGTTTGATCTCCTTGCCGACCAAAGGAGGGACTCTGAAGTCTTCACATCAATTCTTCGGCTCTCAGCCTTCTTTATGGTCCAACTCTCGCATTCATACAACTACTGGAAAAACCATAGTTTCGACTATACAAAGCTTTGCTGGCAAAATGATTTCTCTGCTTTTTAATACACTGTCTAGGTTTGTCATAGCTTTTCTTCCCAGGAGCAAGCGTCTTTTAATTTTGTGGTTGCAGTCACTGTCTTCAGTGATTTTGGAGCCCAAGAAAAGAAAATCTGTCACTGTTTCCCCATGCTTATTTCAGTTAGGTGAAAAGAATCCTAAAACTTTTCTAAGTGTTTACCCCGAAATACCACTGTTTTGCATCTTGAGTCTTGTCTAAACCATATTAAAATGAGTCATTAGTTCCACTTTTAAGTACTTGTACCTATAAACTAACACATTTTCACTGGGAGCTCCTGACTTGGGGATACTTGCTTGAGGGTTTCACTTCTTTGTCCTCTATTGTCATTCATATGTATTTCATTTCTGTATAATTCCACGATTTGGAATTAGTAAGAATGATTTTTTTAAAATAGTCTCCAAAATGACTGATCATATTTGTGCAAGGCATACTGTTTATGCATCAGATGATTATAAAAGGGGTATTGCTTTCTTTCAAGCAATGTTCCCTTTAGATAGGGTTTCAATTTAGCTTCAGTGCCAAAAGCTGTTCTGACATAAGTATTTTTAAGAAAGAACAACTATCAACTTAGGTTTATTTGCATTTTATATATTGTTTTTAAAAAGCCATAGGAGCATATAATCAAATCTTTCTTAAATTTGAAATTTGAATCACAGTGTCCTGATTACAACCTATCTATAAGTCTTTTCCATTTTGTGGCAGTTTATAAAGTAGCTAACAAACTCCACTACTGATTTTGCACCAGTGTTGGTAAACTTTTTCAGAGTTTAAATTTACTCACAGTAATTAATAGCCACTAATAACATGATCTCTTTCTTTTTTTTTTAATAGCCAGAGTCTGCAATCTTGTGGTAGATGCAAAAACAAACAAATTAGGCCTATCTCTTGGCTGGATGACCTTCTGGGTCACTGATCCATCCCTTAAAAGTAATCAGGTTTCTTACCTGAGGTCCTTGGATGAATTTCAGAGGGTATTTTGTGAATGTCTTAAAAGTCAGTGCAAATGTTCCCTATGTGAGAGAGTGTATGGATTTTCATGTAAAACTTTTACCAGAAGAATTTGTGTGATATGGTGGATTGGTGTAGTATGTAGCCTCTGAGTCAGACTGCCTGGATTTTTATCACAACATACGACTTGGCTGTTTGACTCTGAACAGATGATGCAACTTTTCTCTGCTTCTGTGTTCTCAAAATTGCAGAAATAATCTTATAGGCCTGCTGTGAGAATTAAATGGGAAAATTTTGTGGGTATGTGAAGCCCATAATACAGTGGTAGGTACTTAGCACTCACTAAATATTAGTAATTACCATCGTGCTCTCAAAGGAATCTGCAACCACCAGAGTTAAGAGCCACTGACCTAAGGCATTTTTAAGATTATACTTTAAAGAATCAGTTCCTGAGTTGAGAAGTCACACTAAAATGTAATTCTAATAGAATATGCATTGGTAAAACATAAAAACTCATATTCATAATTAGAAAGGCCTCATAAATAACTTGGAAAATGTGGGAGGTCATTTGTGTTGTTTTCCTTGGGAGCAAACCCATTTTCCTGACCTGGGGTAAGCTCCCAGATGAATCACTCTGAATCTGCTCCTGGCTGCGCCACCATCCAAGCTTGTCTTGAAACCCTGAAATAAACTTCCTAGGGTGAGAGCTTACATTGTGACTACATTTGTCAATGCCTTCCCAGTATTTTCATTTTCAATTAGCACAGAAGTCAAAAGTTACAAAAGCAACGAGATTACGCATCTTTTAATGAAAGATAAAACAACAATATAAACATACACAAATTTACAGAGAAGGGATCAACTTTGATACATCTGGAGTAAAAGGTGTCTCTTATTTAAATATGGTATAAAAATAAATGCAAGAAACATTAACCAAGAATGTACAGACAACAGACAAAGACGTAAGTTTGTTTCTGACTGTGATACGTTGGTGAAATGAAACTTTCTCTGCTAATTTATTATTTAATAAATGTGAAGCTGTATGTATACTTCTTGATAGATGCTTTTTTCCTTTTATAATTCTTCCAGTTTGTGACTGAATTTTTAGTGACCTGTGTGTCTAGAAGAAGGTTTAAGAGAGAGAGAAAGGGGGAAAACAAAAGGTTTACTTCACTTGAACTGTTAAAAAGGAAAAGACACAGATCCAGCTTAGTACAAGGAAGAAGTTAGCAGACATTCTGAAATGGAGGCGTCAAGATGGAAGAGTCCCTTGGAGATGGCAGTGCCTTAATGTACACAAAGAAAGAACGATTCAGGTCCTTTGCTCATGCAACATCTTGGTCTAATGTCCTCTGCTCCAGGTAACAACAAAGAACTACAAAGTATATGCAGTGACTCCAGTTCGCTTTCATGCTACAAGATGATCCTTTTAATAAGACTGAACGAGGCTTGTTAACCTCTTTGACGTGAGAGATTTCCCCTGAGAAAAAATATAAACAAGGGAAAAAAGAGAAAACAATATGATCACTGAAAACCTGCTTATGAGTAACATCTGTTTATTGCAGCTGATACTGTACAAGGGTCAAAATGGAACCCTTTAGATGAATCTTAGTTCAAATTTCATGACCAAGTTCCCTCCCTTCCTCCACCAACACATCAAACAAAATGATCCTCCGTTCTTCCATATTCCCACCCCTCCACCCACTTCCTCCCCCTGCAAACAGACTGATGGGTTCACAGCACAAATCAGCAAATCATAAAATATGTCCAAAATGTTCCATTGAGGCTTAGCAATGATGCAACACCTAGGTTTGCAACTGGTTATAACATGTTATAGCAAACTTTAGGAAGTTGCCCTGAAAGTCAGCGATGTGGTGCATTCTTGTCCAACTGCTAAGATTAGTGTTGCGTTTATAAATATCTCGATATGCACAGGGTATGATTTAATTAAACAAAATGATTTTTGAGGGTGAGACTGCTGGAAACTCATGATTGAATCTATTCCCTATCCAATATGGTAATGGAAAAACAAACAATCGGTGCCTAAAAGTTGAGAAAAGTCTATTTGCTTTGTACTTCAAACTGTGTTTTCCTTTTCCATTTGACTTCCTCTAACCTCAAACTCAGAAAAACCCCATATATTCTGATCCCACTTATTGTGTTAAAACTATTATACACATTCATTTTTTTGAACATCTTGATAGTCAAAACTGCCCCTGTAAATTGCAAATACTCTAGAGAAAGGTATGAAATTTTAAATTTCTGATCAGAATAACAGATTGTCAATTTGGTTATTTCTGTTTTATCCCTCACTGTATATGTTTAGCCTAAAAAATAGGCGGAATTTTTACTTCTCAGAGGATTAAATAATAAGGGAAAATCAAAAGATTTTTTGAGAAACATATTTTAGTAATATTAGTCATGGCAATAGTCTTGATTTACTACTTAACATGGCTCAGAGTTTGATAAATGAGCGGTGTGGTTTGGGGAGAGAAATCAGCATTCATGACTATATTTTGGAAAAAGAATGATATATTTTAAAAATGATTAATAATTCCAGAATCAGTGTTTCTTTACATAATGTACAGTAACTGATAAGGTCTTTTTGTATACTTGAACAGCAGTAATAAAAATGAAGTACCATTCTCTTTCAATTAGGGAAAAGGGGTTCATAACTTAGCTTTTAGGAAGTTTTGACTTCTGATTGTAGAAGAGCCAGTTGAGCAAAGGACTTTCCCACTTAGCTATGCTCTAAGCACTTTATGAGAAGAAAAATACTGAAAGAAAAGGCAGATTTCTCACAGGACACCCTATTTTACATTGGCCTTCTAGGCAAGCTATGCTTTGCTTCTTCTTGTCACTTCTGCGCTTGTTTCCTCCTCATTCACAAAATGGGAATACGTAAAGTACCTATTTTAAAAGCTTTTCATGAAGAATAATACAAGTAAATTACTTAAAACGATTTCAGAACATTCTGTGTACTCAGTTTGCTAGTTACCTTATTATATTATTACTATTATTAGTATTATTACTAGTGTTACATTCTTTCTCATCAGGATACTGAGACCCAAGTCACTTTTCTGACTCTGAAAAGAACACAAAATTTTTCATGAATTTGAAAGCTAAAATTATACCACTTTTACACTCCAGTACCTTAATCAAATAATGTTTGAATAAAAAAACTACTTTTCTATACTTGAAGATTACATTATTTTATACATATACTACTTTTCTCTCTTATGCTACTAATGTGTGCATATATATATATGTATTTTTTTAAAGTGCTTACTGTTTCTAATGCCATTTGTGGGGTGGGGAAAAATCTATACTGGTTGAAGTATAAGAATGAATTCATATACAGTTGAGGAGGAAGAGGAAGATACTAACATAAAACTATTTATATTAAAACTACAGATTAATATAATTTGGTTCAAACTATTGGGAGGATGAATAACATAGTTAGGTTGAAATAGGAAGCTGTTTGCCACTCAGAGTCATTTTTCATTTTGATCAGTGGAAATGATGTCATATTTGTAAATGTAACAAATGGTAATATGGTTCTCTATCTAGTTTTCCCCTCAAATATCTATGAAGTTATTAGTATTGTCCTGGTATTGGCTTCATTTTTAAAAGGGCGGGGAGCTACAGATTTAGCTTGGTAAGCTGTTATAGCAGGCAATAATTTAAAAATACTCACTCATGGAAGCCCATGGAGAAATACAGGCCTACAGTAAATCTGGGGTTTGTGACAGTAAGAAAGCAGATGAACAGAAGTGGGAGAACATATGTATATATGTTAACAAACCCACACAAAAACTCATGTAAGATGTGGACTCACCAAATACATAATAAGGGTATTTGTTTTGTGTATTGAGACAATTAAAAGGCAAATTTAGGTATATGTAATAGTAAAAACAAAACAAAACGAAAAAACCTACGTGCCTCACTCAAGGGTCAAAGTAAATAGCATGGACACCCAAGTGAATTATCTAGATTTAAAGACCTAGATCACGTGGATATGCCTGTAAGACCTGTGCAAATCTTGCCTTGTTCATGTACTGGAAAGAAAAATGCCATGCAAAGGTATTTTGTGCACTCTCTAGTGTGCAAAGAAATATCAGTTTCTCACTTTATTGGAAAAATCTTAAAAAGAACACGAATTCTTTTTTGCAGGTAAGAAAGAATATACTTGTACATCAGATGTTTTGTAATAATCCTTGTCAGTGTGGATCCTTGGAGGCTGTATTAAATCATCTTAAAAGACAACCCTGAAGTTATGTAATTTTTGCTAATTTTTCTAAGTTAAAGAATCTGGGACAATTTCATAGTTAAGTTCTAAAAATTTTAATTCTGGAAACCAAAAGGGCTAAAATTCCTTACCAATAGCATGTTTTTTGTTTGTTTGTTTTTATCAAGTTGCTTACAATTGAATTCTGTATGAATAATAACTATTTTCAACCCAATGACTACATTTGTGTTATTTAATTTATACCCATTCTTAATAGATTCTAAAGGAAATGAATTTGAAAAAGAATGGATACATGTAATGTTTATGTATAACTGAATTACTTTGCTGTGTACCTAAAAATAACAGTTAATCAACTATGCTATACTCCAATGTAAAATAAAAATTAAAAGAAAGGAAACAGGTTACATTGGAAATGGAAATCTATAGAGAAAGACAAAGACAGAAACTCAAAACAAAAATTCAGCATCCTGTGAGATTTTATAATATCTAGTTAATGGACAATATGCTAGCACGTGATCAATTTCAGGACAAAATTAACCTGACTTTAACTGGCATTTAAGTGAAGACAGAGTCTCTGGATAATCTACAATATAGCTATCACATAAATAAAGCAGTTTTTCTAGTGTCTCAAAATAAAATTTCATCTCCACCAAACTAATTCCTTCCTTTTAAAATGTTGCATGGAGATCTTGTTATAATTAGGAAAATACAACTCCCCCCAAAAAAACGACCTATGTGCTCATTCTTAGTTTTCTCAAGTTGACTATCAAACATTATGAATTTCGCATGATTTAAAAATTTGTCTTGGTCTTAAAGTAATAACAGAAAGTTGACAAAGAGCTGTGAGTCCCTAGAAACGGAAATAAAGATCAGGCTTTTAGCTCTGTATGAGAGCCCTCAGCATTTGGGCGATGGAAGCAAATGTTCACACGCCTTTCCTCCAGACACTAATCCATGAAGGAAGTAGGGGAGAAGCCATATTCACTTGGGTGACCATCTACTTGCTTTATTACTGTCATAAAACATAAAAACAATGTATTCAGTCTTTACCAGTCTACAGGACACAAAACAAACCAACACTAACTTAAGGGATAGATCCTTAGAAGACAGCCATGAAAGAGCTTAAAGAGTTGGAAATTACCAGGATCTTTTGGATTAAAAAAAATATTAACTCTTATTCCTACTTGTTTGTTTCATATCACTACCTCCTAGTCTTTCCCATGTGTTGCTGTAGACTTAGAAATACCTTCTAGAATGCCTTGTCAGCTCCAGAGGCTCTGGGACCAGGAGAGGGCAAGTCATGTCATTGACTTTCTGCTGGTGTATGTGACCCAGTTACCGGACCTGTGCTGAGCCCCACAGCTGTGTAATAAAAAGGGCTGACTGTCTGATGGTAATGAGATGCTGGACTAGAGATAAGAAACGTACATGCTCATAAAAGGCTGAACTAAAGGATACGTTTGTTTATCCTCATATGAAAATTGCACCTGTTTCATTTTAAAAATATAAACGTCTTTGCCTGGGTTTCAAAATCCTCCCAAACCTGGCTTCCCTGGCTGGTCTTTGCACCTTCTACTCTCTGAGCTTGGGTTCTACTCACTCTTCAGATAAACTTCTTACTCATGTTTTTGCTTTTGCTGAAGTCTTCTAATTGCCCCTTAAGTTCTTCTGCAGTTTACCTCTCTTGATTTTTTGTCAGTATTTTTTTTCCTCTGGGTTGGGAAGATCCCCTTGAGGAGGGCATGGCAACCCACTCCAGTATTCTTGCCTGGGAAATCCCATGGACAGAGGAGCCTGGTGGGCTACAGTTCATGGGGTCAAAAAGAGTTGGACATGACTTAGTGACTAAACAACAACAGCAAGTGCATTTTTTTAAAACGCTGTTGTGTACAATCCTCTAAGTCATCTGGCTTGATAAAGCAATTGATAGCTGTTAAACAATCTTAATATTATAGAAGTCTCCAAAAATGTACTTGTTTCTTTGCATGAGTTGAGTTCCTTGACTGGAAGTCATAGTTTATTAATAAGCTTCTAGAAACCAGGGTAATGAGGTTTAAATGTATTGGTACAAGTAACTTTTAGGGGAGGAGAGGCATGGTAGGATGAGAAATGGGAGCATGTTGGACACACCCTAACTATTAAGTAATTAACTGATAGAATTTGGGTCTTTTTCACTTTTATTTTGCCCTGGTTGTTGCTATCAGTGAAACTAAGTGGGGATATGTTGAGGGAATTGAACTAGGTAGGCTGAGTTCAGTTCAGTTCAGTCGCTCAGTCGTGTCCGACTCTGTGACCCCGTGAATCGTTTGGAAAAACCCTGCTTCAAATGAAACCAAGTCCCCTAGGATAATTTTCAGGTAAGTTTACTGAAACACAGTGGATAATTTCAGCAAAACTGAAAAGTGTGAGTTCCTAGAAAGTTAAAGAAAACTCAATTATTGAGAATTAAGAAAGAAAAAGAAAAGAAGGAAGGGAAGGAGGGAGAAAGAAAGAAAGGAAGGGGATTTTATAGCTAGTTTGGAGGCTGGTATATTTAATGTGGAACACAGGAAGAAATTCTGTTATGTCCTTAAAAAAGATGGTTTGTGAACATATTTATATACCAGTTCTTATTAGTAGCTTCTTGTGTGGTTTGAGATAGAAAAAGTAAAGCCAAATAGTTTCATTTCCTTAGTTAAGAATAGCTTCCTGAAATAAAAATAGCGTATATCCATTAGAGAAAATGAGGAAAACATAGAAAAATATAAAGAAGAAATAAACATTACTCAAAGTACAATTATTTACATGTTAATATATCCTTCTACTTTTTATACAAAAATTTTATTTCTTTTTTAAAAAAACTAAAATTATACTATGCATAGTACTAAAGCTTATTATGAGTAATATGCTAATTAAAAATGATCATATTTTGATCAATNAATGTGCTATTTCTGAAAGGTTATTTTAGTCCTATACACATATAAACATGCATAGTACAGTTTATATATACATACACACACACTCACAAACATATATATTGCATTACTATGTCATAGTAATGGGTCGTGATAAAAAAAGATGAAAGCCAATGCTCTAAAATCTATTCTTTAATAACTGCATCAGGTTGATATACCTTAATGCATTTAAGAAATTCACAATTGTATATTCAGATTGTGTCTTATTTTTGGCAGTTATATGATGCAATGAATATTTTTGTTTTTGTATAAACATCTGGGTTTTGTTAGAATTAAATTGTTAGAAGTTGAAATACTAATTGAATGTGAGAGAATATTTTTGAAGCTTTTGACACACTGTATAAAGTTCTCTGCAAGAAAATGATTAGCAATTCATATCCCTACTAAGTGTGAACAATATGTGAATTCACCAATTTTCTTATCCTAGATATTATTATTTAAAAAAACTAATCTATTGGAGGAAAAACTTATTTTGTTGCCTTTTGAATTAAATTTGGTTATTAATATAGGTTTTCTTTTTGTTTTCTTATATATTTATTGACTATTTGTATTTCCTCTGTTAAAACTGATTGAGACCTTTGCTTATTTTTCTAATGGCGTATTGCTCTTCTGATTATTTTTTTGCAAAGAACTCCCCATATAAATCACATTAGATCTTTGTCAAGTACATGCTCATTTACTTGTTTTTAAAAAGAGTTCACCAGACTTGAGGACAAGAAGTTGCTTTAAACAAGTAAGGCATTTAGCAGTCTTTCATGGTATTTCTGTGGATAAGACAGAAAAAGAGGAAGTTCGTAATTAAATAAACAACTACCTTCAAGGTGTGCTAATTTTTGGAGTAGTGGATCTCTCCTCATTTCTGTTCTTATGACATTTTAATCAGCAATTTGCTTGACTAAATTGATATAATTCTACCAAAATGAATGCATGAATGATGCCAATTTGCTAATCTTGGTTAAAAGACAGGATAACAAAGAGGTACTCCAAAAAATTACCTAATGCGATAACTTACAAGATAAAAGTTAATGGAAAGAAGAATAAAGAACTGACCTTAAATGAAATTGATAAACAAACAATAAACCAAAAGTCTAGCAGCAAAAGAGATCGAGGAGATATAATCTTAGTTCACAAGAAAAAAAAAATTCTAGATTTAAAAAACATTTTAAGCCCCAAATAACCTGGCTGCTCTGACTGCAATCTGATGCAATTTTGAGGCTGTTATTTTGAGACCGTGCAAGTTATATATGTTCCTTCTTTACCATTGGGCATTTGATATTTCTAATCTATGCTGGTTCGGTTACTTCTCAAGTGTTGTGAATCTGCATGAATAGATTTGACACAGCACTGCCCTCTCCCAGGTTTGCTTCATAACTGGTCTGAGGTTGTATTTCCAAAACCTGGAATCTATATTATTCACGGGTGGTAAGGGTGGGCTCAGTGTACAATAATGGTGATTGTTAGCATATGGAAAGGAAATTTCATGCCAGATTTCATGTTTAATAAAACCAAGATAAAAATCATTTGACCAGGGACTAGAAATAATCCATAGAGTTTTAGATAGCATCTTAAATAGCATAAAACTGCCAGAAAACACTGTAATTCTTCATAGATTGAAGACTAATTGGCAAGGAAGCCTGCTATTAATGTGTAATACAAGTGCTTTGGAAATCAAGAATACAAACTATGATTTCTGCCTTCTACAAGTTATTTTCCCTTCTAGTGTATGTATCTCTTGCATTAGGGCAAACATAACGATAAGAGAGAGAAAAATAAATAGACATCTCTTCTTTTGTAATTTTGTATTCCACTTAACTGAGCAATTCAATTTTTTATAAGAAAAAAATCAATATTTAACTTGATGAATGCCTATGACACTTTGAGCTATACTGGCAATGAATAAAGAAAGAAAGAACGAAAATAACATAAATGCCCATCAATAGAGGAATAGAAAAATAAATTATAGGTATATCCATTCAGAGGAATTTTGTGCAGCCAATAAACAGAATTGTGTAGAATATGAAATGCCCTGGAAGATATTTCTGATGCAATTTAAGCAAATAAAGCATGTTTTAAAAGCATGCTTAAAGAGTTTCTTAAATTATTTATTTATACAAGTACTATTTATGGCTATTTCTGGCTAAAGAAATTGTAGATGAAGAAATTGAGGTGCAGCAGTTTAACTGACTTCTAAAAATTCATATGGCAAGAAAGTGTGAGACTGGGTTTCAAGCCTAAATATAAACATTTCAGGTTTCCAGTGCTGGGTATAACTGGAAGAAAATGAGTACTCTATAAAGTAATGAATTTAAAGTCAGAAAAATTTCCTTCTAGTCCTGACTTTCTCTCCCCTATAAAATGGGTAAAATAATGAGTATTATATTACCTAACTAGCAGGTTCAGATTAAATTAAATTAGATAATATAAAGTACCTAGTGAAGAGCCTGGCACATGGCAGGTACTCAATGAACGTGAGTTACTATCATTATCTCACTTTCCCCAGGTCCTTTCAGAGTCTACATTTTGTTTAAAAGTATTTCCCCAAGTTCATTTCTTAGACACTTTATCTCATAGCTTCCTTATATTTACCAGAGCAACTTCCACATAGAACTCTTTAAAATGTTTATTTAAACTCTATCTCTCCTCTATTATTTCTATTTAGTTATAATAAAACCACTCATTCATTATCTTGTGTTAAAATCATTTTATTGATCCTATAAAGGTATCCCATAAAATTTATTATATAAGTACTTTGGATGCCTATCACAACTGCTGACTCTAAAAGGAATCATAATATTGAGGAACACTGAACCAAGAGGAAATTAAAAAATAAATGAAAATAGAAAGTTAAAGGGAACTTTAAATAGAAATTAACCATCAAAAGATTTAATGGTATACAGTATAATATTTTTAATTTTTGTAAAAAAATAATTTTCAGGATAGAAATTCACTTCTCATGCCTAATCAAATAAATGTAGTAATTTGTAATCTACTGAGGAAATTAGAGATCCTTTCTAATTTTTTTACTCCATTTCTTTCGAGTACTACCAAAACAAAATATTCAATAAAGATATCACTTTTCATTTTCCTGGATGGAAAAGGATTAACCCTAAATAACTGTGTCTGAAGGTTATCTGAAATTTATCAGTATGTTGTGTGTGTATATGTGTTCTGGTAAGAATGTTACTCAATTTATCTTTCTTCAGTAATCTCAGCCTTTTGTACCATTCTCCTTAAAAAGATGGTTGCCTTTCTTGGCCTAATGAAATCCTATTTACCCAGTTAAATGTAACTTCTGAAAATTCTCATATTATTCATGGACTCTACTTATTCTCCCTAATAAATAGAAATAGTTTATCTTTCTCCTATACATCATAATATTTTGTTTATATCATTATGTACCGTAGCAATTAAAGTTTTGTTCTTAAGATATACCATAATGTCTGGAGTGTAGTTGGCACTTGGTGTATAAATTCTGATTGAAGGTGCACAGGATTACTTCCTCACTTCCTCTTATTTCCTACTGATCTTTTCTTAAGGTTTGCAATGAATGACAGTGTGGTGCTACTTTAAGGGTTGAGGAAGTTGGTCAGATGTGGGGATGGTGTTGGAAGAAAGAAGCCATTTTGCTTTCCCTTTCCATCTTCTTTAAGTTGCATTATATGTTTTTAATTATATCACAGAAATTTCCAGTCCAATCTCAAGAACAATATTCTGTCAGCACTATGTTAGAAAAGAATGAATTTGAAACAATTCTTAAACAATACACAGAGCACTGTGCAACATCGTATGGTGACTTTCTCCAGCAAAATCTTGAGGCATTTCTTTAGCATTGTCTTTATCTTCCCACGGTGACTTATGAGGCATGCTTAAGAAAAATTTTTGTTAAAGGTCAGAGATTCCAAAAGATCCAGCCAAAATTTTGGGAAGTTAATAGTATGATTAATTCTTGGAGTCCTTCATTTTCCAGTCCTTTAATTTGTGCAATCACAATGAATGTTCAAAGTATATACTGCTTTTTAAAGTCTTTTAAATGGGAATTCATAAAAAGAACTGATTAACATTCCCCACCACAAGGAGCCTTGAAGGAGACTAAAAACAAAAACCGTATTTTTGCTGAATCCAATTAGCTTACATTTCAACACACATAACTCCACTTAACTGGCCATCACAGCAAAAGCCACAACACACACCCACAGCAGCAGCAGCATGGGGCTGACCACACAACTCAACAGACAATGCAGACAAACTGGAGTATAAACCAAGATTTTTCTACCTCTTTTCATAACAGGTTAGTGCTGGCCCTCAGTGTTGGTGTACAGTTTTTATGGCATGGGAAAATAGGGATGTTTCTGCCCTATAAAAATAAATGTGTTGAAGGCTTTAGTTTGAGCTTATACAATGTCAGAAAGTTCCAAAGGCACTGGCACAATACCAAAAAAAAAAAAAGAATCTCACAAACAAATATATCACTAAAACACACAGCAAGATACTAAGAAAACACTGGTAGGAAAACAACTGGTTTCCTGGATGATTTATGCAATAGTTTTCAATACTTTGCTGAAAAATAACAAGTGAGAAAGGCATGCTAGTGGGTCTTTGGTGGGCATATATTGTCACCAACCCCCATTCATTTTCTCTCTGCAAAAGTAAGAGACACAGAACCCTCGTAGTGCTTAATTTTTTAAGCCTTAGGAAGAGCTAAGGGAAAGAGTACAGAAATACATGCACTATTGTTAACAAAGACAGAGATATATAGAATAAAAATTAAAATATAAATAGTATTTCATTTTATGTATCATAGTACACACTACTTTCCAAGTCTTAGTTTGATACATACAGATTTTCCAATATGATATCTTTATCTACTCTAGGAAGTGCTGGGACAGAAAGGTAAGTAGGAAGTTCTGAACTTGAATAAAGACAATAAATACTTTTGCTGTTACATCAAAGGATGCAAGATGGAAGATGGGGCTTGAAACTGGGAACATTTCCCAACTGGACTTCATGATTTGCAATTCTTTAAAAATGAAAACTTACCACATTCTGTGCAAAGTTTTCAAAACATGTTCTGCGGTCCACTGAATATCCCGACTTATATGTGTGGGGTTGGGCGGGGCAAAGGAAAATAACAAACAGAGAGAAAACGAGAGAGAGAAGGAAGGAAGAAAGGAAGGAAGGCAAAAGCCAGAAAAAAACAATGCCAGAAAAAGACAGGGTGATGAAACGATGCAACACCAAATTCATGTTCTAAATCACAGGGATCAGGAAAACAGGAGAGCTGCCACCGAAGGCCTCTTGTCACAGGGCGTGGGCTCTGTTTGCATTAACGCTTATACTTGTAACACCAAAACTCTTTTTGTGCAAACAAAATGATGTGATTTCAAGCAAAATCGAATGACACTGAAATAAAGTCGATATGTCTAGGTTTTATGCTGACATTTTCAAAGCCTACATTATTGAAAATCTAGTGGCTTATGTTCAGAATGTCCTCATAATTTTCTACTGGTACTAAATTTCTGTGATATCATTAATTCTGTAGACCACTGCTGTCCAACAGAACTTTCTGAAAGCATGGAAATTTCATTCTATACTAATATTTCAAAAGTCTTTAGCTTTGGCCATTGAGTAAGAGAAATTCAGTTAGAATTTTATGTAATCGTAACTCAATTTAAACCATTGCATGTGCTGGTGGTTGCTGAACTGGTCAGTGCAACTGTCTGGTTGCAAAGTCAATGGACTTTGAAAAATATCATTAGCTTAAGTGATGATCATGAATTATACAAAATTATCATTTCATCTCAGAATTTCAAGAAGCTATGGACTATTTTAATATTACAAAATAATGAATGATGTTGATGTTTACATCCAGATTTTCCATTTTCTGTTAAACTGATTAATAAGGTGTTACTGACAGTGAGACTTTGATGATAAACATTAATTGAACAATGTAGCCTACTGCAGTTCTTCAAAAATATGCTAGGAGCTCTTAGGTATGAAGTCTCATTGCAGGGATACTAAGTGACTCAGGATAAATGCCAAATGAAAATATTTTGAAGCAAACATTTAGTTTGCTGATAGTTGCTGCATTTTGGCAACTATCATAGGAAAACAATGAGTTATGAGGCATATACATACATTCCAGTTTACAGGATGAGGAAAATCCTCCCTGAGTTTTTGATCTGAAGGCATTGTTCTTTTCTTTATTGTAATTTCTTATTTCCTTAAGCTGGCATACAGAAGACTAACATGAAACATGAGAACAGCATCTTAAAAACTTTGTAAAGCATGGACATCTGCCAAGACAAACACGCAATAAAGAAAATAAGCAATCAACAGACAGAAACACATACAACTTAAATGACCCTGATAAAAGGCAGGGGTTTGGGGAAGGGTCTTGGAGTATATCCACTTACCATTTGTCCAATACTGTGGTCCCAGCAGAGATAACTACTCCAAATAACTATAACTGAGAACTAAGTCATAAAAGTTCACAAAGAACCAATACCTTTTTCTTTGCCTGTAGAAGTTCCTGATAGGCACTGGATCTTATAAAACGTGGGTATGAATCACTTTTCATCAGTTTGTAAATGTGCTCCTAAAAAGAAATAATGGTTGAAGCGCCTCTTATTATTTCTCAGGAAAAATCAAATACTGTGATAAGAATGCAACACCTGATTCAAAAACAAATCTGTAATAATGATAATGCTGATGAGAATATTTTATATGCTTATAGAATAATTTAGACCTTCAAATTTATTCTTTTATTCAAGGATCCATGTTTAAACTGGTTTGGGAGCTATGGAGGAGGCAAATCAAATCCAGTGGGATTTAGTTAGTAGACTGTCATCACATAATTTCAAATCAAGTTGTTGATTTATATAGACCATTAAGATAAATAAATCTGCTATCTCTTAAGATTAAGCCAAAAGAGAATGATGCAAAGTCAGGATTCGATAATCATTCTAGATACCTTGGCATTTATATGTACTTGGAGGGTTCAGACTTTCCAAATTAATCATCTCATTGGTGAAAATTGTCATGCAACTCTACTTTAGACCAGAGCATAAGTCCAGAAATAAATTTTGTGATATTTAACTGCTTAATGTCCTGATTTGTATGCATGTTTTGACTTATTCTGAAATATATTAGTTGAATATTTGATAATTTAATCCTAATCAGTTTGCAATGTTTTGTTTCAAAGATGAATATTGGTAGACAAAGGAAAAAATTATATTCATTTAATTCAATGTTGGCCCAATCCAAGGAGGTTCTGCTTTGGTTTATTGCAGCCTAAGGGAGCATAAACGCTCCTTCTAGTCTGTTAAAGACAGAGTTCTGAACTATTTGAGAGTATCCTGAATGTTCCAGTGTCTACTTGTTTGGAGAAAACATATATTTTAAGAGATGACTTAGTTGCCTAGTCTTAAATATACCAGTAATAATTTGTAGTTACTGTGAATCCACTTAATGTCATTCAGGATTAATCCTCAGTAATCCTGACATTCAGGCTCTAGCCCAAGGTTCATCTCCAAAAGTATGGTACATTGGAACTGTATCAGAATGTGTTGTTGGAAAAGTGGGATAATGTTTTATTTTGGACTCAAGCATTTTGGGATTCAGGTCCTATCTTGCTCAAGATTTACCACTTACAAACATGTTAATTTTGACAATTTTATTCACTTCTCTGAGCCTCGATCTTCTAGTCTATAAACTAGAGTTATTGTCAGGGTTTGAGGAATGATCAATGTTTAGCAAAGTATAAGGGAATGCATAGTAAGTGCTCAAATATGTTTGAGTATGTGCCAGGTACACTTCAAAGTGCTTGCCTCTAATAGTTAATTATATTCTCACAAAACCTCAACAAGGTTGGCAACCATTTTCATATATATTTTAAATATGAACTAACTAAAGCACAGAGAAGAACTTGCATTAGGTCACAGAGCAGAGCTCAGAATAGAACCCAGGCAATTTGCCTTCAGAATCTGCTTTCTTATTACACTGTATCTCTTCTTAAACAGTGGCAAGAACTTTTATTATTATATTTTTGAATATAGGGTTTATAAAGCCACCAAAAACTGGGATTAAATAGCTGAGGTTGACTGAAAAAGCCTATGGTCAGGTGGTAATATTTTCTATAGAAAATTATGCCTTTTCCTTTTATTGAAGACACATTAAGCAAAAATATTCTTCAATGACACAGATAATAAATAAATGTTCTTTTTAAGACTTTTGGGAAGGTCATTCAAAATATTTTACACATTGTTGAGGCTACAAAAATGCTTGAAAGTTTATCTTGAATTGAAAGAAAGATAAAACAGCAGAAAAATTAGCAAAAGAATTTTCCTCCTGCTCTCTCTCATGTGTCTCCATAAAATGTAATTATTTCCACATCGAAGACCATGGCAGAGCCAGGGTGAATGAATGGGTTTCTGGTTGGCTGTTTCAACCTGTGTTAGTTTCCTGCACAGTGGCTCATTTCTTTTTAAACCAAAGCCAGTGATAAATATATTTTATACCAAGAGTAAAAATAAGAAAGGAAATTTCTGTACCTCACGCTTCATCTTCTATATTTTCCCTTAGTAACATAGCTATTTAAAAAATAAGACACTTTTTAGAGCTAACATTCTTCTCTAAAATAGGTTTTAAAAAATTATGAAACATGCTTGTTCAGGTTTAAAAACCAATTTCAACACATCATTAGGAAATGATATCCTCTCATTACACATTTATTTTTCCTCTTGAGCACAATATACTTTTTAAAGAGAAAGTAGAAATTAAAATTACTTCTAAGGAGACAACTACATCCAGTTTCAGGAAAAGAAAAACACCTTAAATAAAACTATGTCTTAGGAAGTTAATATCTTAATATCAATTTCATTTTTTCTTCTTTTTGTAGAC